>JASEVX010001470.1:0-16006 GCA_031761405.1 Serripes groenlandicus
CCTTATTCCGCTGTAAGCGTCATCAAACAACATTTACGTATGTAGTAATGTAATGCTCTAAACCAGGGTTTCGTACTATTAAAAAGGACATCAGCTTGTACATGCGTGCAGTATAATTTTGATCTACATTGTTCGTTAATCATTTTGAATGAACAAACTAGTCCAGATAAATTTAAGAACTTGGGTGGGGATGATTACGGTTGAAATAATTCAGCGGGTACTTCTATATCTATCCTAGAACCGATGTTCAGGAAAATGTTCTCGTCATGAGCATTTATCAATTCTTTAAATGTCGACTGATACATGTATGCAGGATGACCATCAATTCTCTCTCAAGACATAATTGAGCCGTCCCGGAGTAAACCAACAGTATGGCCTCTGCGTAATGTATCGACCCAGATAAGCCTGCGCAATCCGCGCAGACTGACCATGGCCGACACAATCCGCCTCAGGGGGATAGAGGTATAGAGTAATGATTCCTGAAACAGAAAATCCACAGGAGGCGAAAAGTGTCTGTCCGGGTAAGCCTGCGCGGCATGTTTATGCTGATCCGGGTCGATACTTTATGCAGAGTCCACAATGTTGGTTTTCTCGCGGGACGGCTCATATCGTTATGCATGCTAACAAGGTGTTAACACATCACATGTAGAGTTCAGTGAACTGATTTGTAATGTGTGAATGTTTTAAATCGTTTTATCAAATAGTAAAAATCATGCAATATAGAGAGGATGATATTTTTGTCTGTGAATATCCAGAGTGTTATTTTCATGACCGAAAATACTTACTGCCATGTTCACGTATTCTGGAATTGTATCTACACATTGAAAGGTCATGTTTGCAGTTTGTCCAATATTCCACTTGGAATATATTTTTTATTTTTGTTTCATCATTTCTACTTGTTTGGCTGATAGATTCCAGAGAGACTGTATATTACTGTTGGGGCAAAATGATTCCCTTAGTAATTAGAAAACCAGCTTATTGACCTTATTGTTCCCTAAAACAGATCAATAGTATGCCATGTCATTACATGTAGGAAGTCATCAATAAGGAGGTACATGTACACACAAGCAGCCTGTTGTATGAATGTATCAAATAGTGTTTAATTCTATAGATAGCAACAGAACACGAATAGTACAAACGAGCAGCCTGTTGTATGAATGCATCAAATAATGTTTAATTCTATAGATAGCAACAGAACACGAATAGTTCACACGAGCAGCCTGTTGTATGCATGTATCAAATAGTGTTTAATTCTATAGATAGCAACAGAACACGAATAGTTCACACGAGCAGCCTGTTGTATGCATGTATCAAATAGTGTTTAATTCTATAGATAGCAACAGAGAACACGAATAGTTCACACGAGCAGCCTGTTGTATGAATGTATCAAATAGTGTTTAATTCTATAGATAGCAACAGAACACGAATAGTTCACACGAGCAGCCCTGTTGTATGAATGCATCAAATAGTGTTTAATTCTATAGATAGCAACAGAACACGAATAGTACACACGAACGGCCTGTTGTATGCATGCATCAAATAGTGTTTAATTATATAGATAGCACCAGAACACGAATAGTACACACAAGCAGCCTGTTGTATACATGCATCAAATAGTGTTTAATTCTATAGATAGCATCAGCACACGAATAGTACACACGAGCGGCCTGTTGTATGAATGCATCAAATAGTGTTTAATTCTATAGATAGCAACAGAACACGAATAGTACACACGAACGGCCTGTTGTATGAATGCATCAAATAGTGTTTAATTCTATAGATAGCATCAGCACACGAATAGTTCACACGAGCAGCCTGTTGTATGAATGCATCAAATAGTGTTTAATTCTATAGATCATCAGAACACGAATATAATCTTACGAAGTGGCCTAAATATTGTGATGTAGTAGCGTAAAATCATATTTTAATTCGTATGATATTTACTTTTCTCATTATTATCGATTTGAACAGTTTCCATTTCCCTTGGAGATTTATTCCTGCTGTTATGTATTTTCTGTGTGGTGTTTATATTTTCACGAAGGTAAACTTTGCTACCTATACTTGATGAATTCACTGTGTTTAAACAATGAATGCTTTAGGAAACGAACATTTTAAAATCCCATCAATCCATCCAATACTTTGTTATACTATAGACTAAGTGTGCATCATAATAACACGTAACAATATAGGACATAAGAAAATGGGTATCCTTTTATAGAGTAATCTTTGTGAATTTCTTGGTTGTTATGTCCGATGCGATTTAATATTATTACTTTTTAAGCAGCTGAACTACAAGCAGAGGCATCATCTCAAATGAAAAATATGCTTGCATTATTACAGGAACGTTTGGCAGAAATGGATACGCAATTACATTTTACATATGTAGGGATTAAATTAAACCATAATAGAATCTCACAACTGTGTTTACCCCTCTCTCCCCTCTGAGTCCCTCACCGCCGCCCCCCTCAACCCCTGCGCGTGCATAAACGTAAACGCATGACGATATGCGAAAGCTTGCGTTGTCCCAGCTGACTAACCAGCAAAACATATATCCTTATTTGGTTTGATGGCACAAACTATTGATAGCGTTAGAATTCAATTAGAGTTTGATGCCAAAATGATAGGCGACAGGAAGACAGAAAGAAAAATGCTACGTTTGACTATGATTATCATACTGAGAAATTACAAGGTGCGGACAAGTTTAAAAAAAAACCGGCTAAAAATCCTTTTCTTCGCGGAAACGATATTGAAAACCCCAAAAGACACGGGGAATTTTCGAATGAATCTATTGTTGCAACGAACTATTACTCTTAATAGGATTTCTCCATTTCCCGCAGTGATTTCAACTCTCTTTCAACTGTACTTCCAAATGTTTGGTTATTCATATTTTCAAAGCAGACCAATAAATCCAATCAGATAAACTATTTCTCGAATGGAAGCTAATCATTTTCATTTGTTTCCCTACTTTTGGTGAGCACTGTTAAAATGGGTCGGTAATGGATTAATGACAGTCAAAGCCCGTATTTTACTCCTCTATTTCAGGTTTCTCTCCCCTATTTAACTTGTTTTTTTTAGAAATAAAAGGACATAAACAGTTTTAACCCTTATCCAAAAATGTACTTGACTTTCAATAACATTTGAGTATTAGGTTTTGAACGGCTTTAAACTGTAATTGTTAGCAATGTAATGTAGAACAAGATCAGCATGTTGGTTTATGGAACCTAATATGTATCGACACTGTTCGCTACTCGTCTATCAATATGTGATAACAAGTTTTCAAGTTGTATTTACTCTCTTCACATTTAATTGTGTTTAGAGGATTATGTATATGGTACAATACAATTGTTTGTATACATACATATACATTTCAACATACAATACGATACAGAACCAGGCTGCACAGTGAAGGTCTTTAGACATACACGACCTTCCATACAGCATGGTTCCCCGCTTTTCAATAACGACTAGTCAATAAGATCTTTTCGAAATTCAAGCGCGGGGATTCCGGTAAAAAACCTGGATACTGTCATAATGCGATCTTCATTAACCATGCTAGAACCGATAAATATGGTACCGCCCTGGCCGAGTGGATAACGTCGGGGACTTCAAACCGGGCGACCCCGGGGATCGATCCCCAGTCGTGGCGCGGCGTTTTTGGTGGGGTACCCTTTGGAAAGGCACTTGGTCTAGCATAACACTGGTTTGTTTACCATGGGATCATGAATTAGTGAACGTTCGCCGAGATATAACTGAAATAGTGTTGAAAACGGCGTAAAACCCAAATATGAAAAAAATAAATATATATTATATATTTAAAAAATCATGTCATCACGCTGAATCCGGTTGAGCACAGTTCGTATTTCATGTTCTGAAATTATTGTCTCTTGTATTATAACATCTGATGGCGGGTACCCATAAAACATGTGTAGTTGGTTTAATATCAACACTATTGTGGGCCAAAGGATAATGTCACTTTCATGATTTTGGCAAGAGAATAGTTTATGGCCAATATTGTATAACACAGAGAAGTCTGTCATGATGAAAAGGAGGTTTCTCTTTTCCAAAAATCGTTACTCTATACCTCTATGCCACTGAGACAGAATGCGGGATGTGTCGGCCTGAAATAATGTTGGTTTTCTCGTGGAATGGCTCAATTATGTACTCCTCCAAGTTCGTAACATACATGGACAATCGAAACAGTAGCTCGGTAACAGGTTTATCTAATTGTACAGGGTGTGAGATCTTATATGTGAGCGCTGTCTTCTATAAGTCAATTATAGTCGCCTGAATCTAACGTATTTTGTCATGTTGAAAAGGTCATTTCCCGATGGAGAATTTGGCTGAGATTTTGTCATATTTAGAATTTAACAAGTATTAATTCTGTTCACTGACGTATTCGGGAATGCTGCAAAATGTAAAATGAGCCGTCTCGCGAGAAAACCCACATTGTGGACCCTCTGTAAAGTATCGACCCGGATCAGCCTAAGCATGCCGCGCAGGCTAACCCGGACAGACACTTTTCGCCTCCTGTGGATTTTCTGTTTCAGGAATCATTTATCTATACCTCTATCCTCCTGTGACGGAATGTGTCGGCCGGATCAGTCTGCGCGGACAGCGCAGGCTGATCTGGTCGATACGTTACGCAGATGCCATTATGTTGGTTTTCTCGCGGGACGGCTAAACTTTTTTATATTGTGACGTCGTTTGCAATACGAAGGTGCAGCTCCAAACATGAGTGTATTCAGCCTTACATAAAAGGTCCATTTGTGTCATAGTATTATCAAATCGAGCCAGTAGTTTTAGACAAGAAGATTGAAATAAGGCATTTTACCTCTGACTATTCCGAAGCACCCATTTCCTACAAACGATTTAATTCATAAAACTTTAATGAAAGAGGACCACCTGGGGAATATTGGCTTCACTGATGAGCTAAAAACTAATGATACAATTACAAACACAAACTGATAAAATGTGAGGATAATATCTCGGGACCCTTGAGCTGTGATTTGCCGAAGGCACGGAAATAAAACACGTGTGCACAGGAAAATGTATATATATCTGAGGCGATAAAACATAATTGATTATAACAATATCATTATTTTATAAATAATTCGAAACAGTTCCAGGCCATCAGGTATGATTCAGGTAAAAACGTCTAATGGAAATAATGACAGTTGGGACTTAAACAATTTATGTGAAAACATTTTGAATGCGAACAGAATAGTTTGCGTCCCCGCCATCAGATAACGGTCAAGAACAATGGGATTTTATAATTCAGACAAATCCTATACTTTAAATACTCATGTCGTATTTTGACCGGACTGTGAACGCTTAAAAGCGACTGCATCAATACACATGAGCCGTTTCACGAAAACCAACATTGTGGACTCTGCGTAAAGTATCGACCCGGATCAGCCTAAGCATGCCGCACAGGTTTACCCGGATAGACACTTTTTGACTCCTGTGGATTTTCTGTTTTAGGAATCAATACTCTGTATCTCTATCCCCCTGAGACGGAATGTGTCGGCCCGGATCAGTCTGCGCGGACTGCACATGCTGATCTAGATCGATACATTACGCAGAGGCCATAATGTTGGTTTTCTCGCAGAACTGCTCACATTATGTATTTGGTTTCAAATATAAGTATAGCGTGAGTCAGTTGTTTGACTTTGTTTTAAAAAGGTGTGTTATTGTAGCATTGTGGTATGTCTGATATAGGTTCCCATCCTCCTGAATAAAACACACGTGTCTCGCATCTGAGGGCGCCACGTCTACGTTTTATGCGTGCCGCGGATAGTTCTTTATTGACAGCCCATTAAAAACATATAGCCCATATTGGCAGCCAGATCAATGATACCATTATCACAGTATACAATCAACAATGATTAATAGAGAATTAAAATGTAGCTTTCAACTCATATTGTGAGTTGTCAATGGGAAAGCGTCAGTTGACGCCGTGTGTTGTATAAAGCACGGTATCTAATGTCAGTTGACGCCGTGTGTTGTATAAAGCACGGTATCTAATGTCAGTTGACGCCGTGTGTTGTATAAAGCACGGTATATAATGTCAGTTGACGCCGTGTGTTGTATAAAGCACGGTATCTAATGTCAGTTGACGCCGTGTGTTGTATAAAGCACGGTATCTAATGTCAGTTGACGCCGTGTGTTGTATAAAGCACGGTATCTAATGTTCAAAAACAGTTTTGTTTCTTTTTTTCACGTTGAATTCATTTAACGATATGGTGACAATGTCTTTGTTTTCAACACGCAGTGTCTACTGTACGTTTAGAAACGTTATAGCTATTCGTTGTGTGCATTCTTTTGAAAAGATACCTTATACTTGAAACCGTTATTTATAATACAAATATTCTTTTTAAAAGCGGACCATCCTAGCGCTATTTCGATTCCATTTGTAAGCGATAATGCACAAAACCCGCATGCAGTCTATTTTTTGTTTCAAACTTCCTCCGTACGCATGTTTTCCTTAGTAAAGTGTATCAATAAATATGTGTGATCTTGACAAAGATAATGGAAGATGAAACAATTCCCTGAATTTAGCTGGATATGAGGGACAAATCACTTTCATCTTCTTTCAGATGATTTGTAACGTATAGCTTACGAGAAAGACAAAACACATGTGCCGGAAAAAAGAAAAATGTTTAATAATGTAAATGAATGAGCGTATATTAAACTAATTCCTTCACAATTCTTTATAGCTGACACACTGAAGCTTCTGACATTGCAAAAAGAGGAAACCATACATATGATCCGTACCACGAGAAAACCAACAGTATGTCATCTGCGTAATGTATCGACACTGATCAGCCTGCGCAGTCCGCGCAGACTGATCCGGGCCGACACATTCCGTCTCAGGGGAATAGATGTATAGATTAATGATTCCTTAAACAGAAAATCGACAAGAAGCGAACAGTGTCTAACCGGGTACGCCTGCGTGGCATGCTTAGGCTGATCCGGGTCAATACTTTACGCAGAGTCAACACTGTTGGTTTTCTCGCGAGACGGCTCATTATGTTGCGTGATCGTGACGTTCTACCACTGAGACAATGTTTCTCTTTTTTGAAAGTAAAGTTGCCCGCGTCTTTCGTCATTTTCGTGTTATTTATAATAAAAAAGACACACTGGTCGTTTGGTCAGATAGTCCAGTTGTCTTAAAATACTTCATAGAAATAGAATAAAAACAAGCATAGTAGTGTGCAATCAGATGATGTTCGTTTTAACAAAGTATACATACGAAGATAAAGAAAAGAGTACCCTTTTATGTTTTTATGTATGCCTTTTGTTTTCAAATATCTATACTATCTTTTTTATATATTCCCATTTGTTTTCTATTTTCGGTTACAATGTACACATTTCTCCTGTTATCTTATTTGTCAAATAAACTACATACAAACTAATCACGGTTTACGAATAAGAAATATTCATTTCCCATAATTCAATGATATTATTTTACAAACAATCTGCGAAAAGTAATATGTATGTAAATTAGAAGTCCATAACACCAATTGATGTACTGCCTTAACAGAACAAAATCATATTTATAACGTGTTGCATGAAAACAGACATCCCTGTGTTGTGAAGAAAATGACAACTAAAATGAATTTGCATACAACAGTTCTAGAGACTATTCACTGATGCTTAAACGACTTCATTACGAACAGGGTAGATCACGAGATATTGAAAATAAAAACACAATTAGGAACTCACTAATACGTTCGGAATTCGGTGGCATATGTTAATCATAGGCTCCAAAGATGTGTGGATAACAAGAATATCCTGGTAAGTCTCTTTGGAAGAGCATGCGGACCTGCATCCTAGCGTTTCGCAACGGTTGTTTCTCGTGTGGCGTGGTCGATGAAACGTACTTTAACACACGCTACGCGCATGCATACAAATGTATGTTATAAGTCACACTTAACGTAATTTCACACATGCTAACACCCCCCCCCCCCCCCCCCCCCTAAAAAAAAGAGCCGTCCTGCGAGAAAACCAACATTGTGGACTCCGCGTAAAGTATCGACTCGGATCAGCCTAAGCATGCCGCGCAGGCTAAATCAGGCAGACACTTTTCGCCTCCTGTGGATTTTCTGTTTCAGGAGTCACTACTCTATACCTTTATGTCCCAGAGACGGAATGTGTCGGCCCGGATTAGCCTGCGCGGACTGCGCATGCTGATCTGGGTCGATACATTACGCAGATACCATAATGTTGGGCTTCTCGTGGGACGGCTCAAATGTTGAAATTTGCGATAATCTTTATCTAATTGATTTATTGTTCTTTTTTTCTATGCCGCTTTCAACATTTTTTTCACAGTTAAACCACGGCGTTTCCTGTAGTACTATTTGTCCATTTATCCTGACACCAGCCAGTCAGTCGTAATGCTAGCCCCGCCACCCAGAGTAAGTTACCAGTATTACTGGTCCATTTATCCTGACACCAGCCAGTCAGTCGTAATGCTAGCCCCGCAACCCTGGGCGCAAATGAGGGAGTGGAACCATTACTACCATTTTAAGTATTTGGTATGACCCGGTCGAGAATCGAACCGACGACCTCCCGCACTCTATCAATACATCACCGAGGTGGTTACTCTTTATGTGCGTTTCCGCCGTGGTCGAGTGGTTAGCGTCGTTGATTTGAAACTGGGCTTCCCGGGTTCGATCCCCAGTCGCGGCACGACGGCCATGGTGGATTGCTCTTGAACAAGGCACATTTCCTAGCCTAGTACTGGTTAGTTTACCCAGGGATCATGAATAAGTGAACTGTCGCCGTGTTATAACTGAAATATTGTTGAAAGCGGCGTTAAATCCCAATAAAACAAAATACTCTTTATGTGAGCTGTGATCCAGTAAAACCAACCTTAGCGTCAATAAAATACCTCTACCTGCGTATCCATGCTAGCAGATCTAAATCGAGACTGTTTTTCAGATGTAGGTTTTTAACTTATGAGTAATTGCCGAATGGTACAGGCAAAGGTAAGGTCGCCCGGATGCGTAAGCTGATCTGGATCTACATTTGTCACACATGCCTTACGGTTGTTTTTTAAAACGTTTGCTGATAAAGAACGTTTATTTGTTTTTTTGCAACTGAAATTATACAAAGATCTAATCGAAATTCTCTTTCATAATATAATATTTTATAGAAATTGCACAGCCATCTAATTTAGAATGTTTTAAAATGCAATATTACAATTTCCATAACTCATTGATGTAAATCAGATGATTCTCCCATTCATTTCCCTTCCATCCCTTAGCAGTATGATATAGTCCTAGTTTGGTATTATTCTATTGATAGCCATTCGTGTGATGTATTGACACAACACTGTATCTGCCCCAATGGCTTCACACTAAACGGCTGTTGCTAGATGTAGATACAGTCATATTGCATGGAACTCACGATTTAGATTCGCTCACATGAACAACGTATTCTCTCGTTGAACCTTTATCCTAGTGTACCGGACTTTTAAGGCCAAATAATAAAAACTTTGTTTGCGTATAAGTTAGTGTATACCTTCACCTGAAAGTATTGAATATACGACATTGAGTTTAAATTTATTGAAAATATGTATAGGATCAGTTTGAAGGTGAAAGTAGAGTATGTGAAAACCCAGTTTCGTCCAAACCCGATTTCGTTCAAAATGAAGGAAACCATCTTCGTGGGGTAAATTCTTTCTTGCATAATACATGACCTTCCATTTTCTTTGTATTATTTTCAAGCTTAGAGATAACCCTTGTCAATGATATAGGGTATTGTTCTACATGTAAGACGCTTAAAACCTGTGACACTTGAGCCTTGAAACTGGTTGATTAACATGGAAACAAAGAAGGAATGTATTTGGTGTATTGTGATTTTAACAGGTTTTCCATGTGTATTAAAGCACGAGTTTCAACTACAGTGGACTTGCAATAACTCGAACTTGGGACAATTTGACCATCGCTTAAATCGAACCATTTACTAGAACAAACCCGTCTTTTGAAAACAGCGTATCAGCAATTCTGACTGCTCATACGATCGATCAGAGCTGCTGCCGCGATGTTTTCTGGATATTATCTTATCACACAATAAACACTGTTTAGAAATGAATTTCTGATAAAACATAAATTAATTTTCTAATAAACTAGCAATCACTGGAACACGTTGATAACTCTTAAGTAATTTCCGGGTTCCTGTATACATGTGAATAGTGTAGACCATGATCTGTATGTACAGGATTATCTTGATATAAACCTATTGATACCCATGTATCACAATTTTGTAAAATACCAGTTAGTAGTAAGAACGTTTCTCTCAACATATAGGTGCTTGGTGGACATACATGTTGCAGGAATACAGTAGAAAATGCATCCTTGCAAAGAGTTAGAGCTCTACGTTATGACTGAAACCTGATTATAGAGGCACGCCATCCGAGCAATGGCTTTCGAAAACATTTTCAACGAAGTATGATGATTAATTGTAGAATAAATAGTAAGTAAAGTGAATGTTTATTCTAGTGTCGCCCTAATTGAATATCAAGTAATTTCTGTCAAGAGCAGGTTTACTTTCCGGACCCTATCAGGACGGGTCTATAGTGTCGACACACTATGTGTGTGTTGATATGAAAGCCATATCGCTCGCCTGGAAGCTTAAAGAATGGTTCATAGAAATGAAGGCGCAGCTTGGACCGCGCGGTGGTATATATCGCCTATGTCAAAAGGCTTCTAAATCAGGGATATACCTATGGCAACATGTATTGATTAACTGTTTGAGTTTAACTCTTTCAGCGCCGAATTGTTTAAAGTAGACTCTTCCATGTTCAAAATCGGGCGTCTCAATTTCTCAATTTATGAAAGTTTAGGACTATTTTGATAACTAAATTTCAGGTGAGACAGCTCGTTACGAGCTGGCTCACCTGAATCTGCATTGTTTGCCAAAAGCTCAATATTGCCTTTGGCGCTGAAAGAGTTAACGCCGTTTCAACAGTACTTTAGTTATATCACGGTGGCCAGTTCACCATACATGTTTCCTCACTTTCTTCCACCACTATTCCACACAACTTTCCATTATAGACTATATAGTCCATTGGTGGAAGACGTTGACTTTTGTCAATCGTCGGAAAGTATGAATGACTGAGTCAGGGATCGACATCCTCTAGCCCTGGATTGTCAGTCCTCGTTATTGTCGACTGTGCTATCGACATCCTCTAGCCCTGGATTGTCAGTCCTCGTTATTGTCGACTGTGCTATCCTGGCCCGACTAGGACAACATATATCAAGGAAACACTATATGCTGTTCGAAGACAGGAACGGTACATAAGTATGTCATTCTTAGTAGATAACCATAATGAAGAAAAAGTGGGGAATAAATATGCCATCGTGAATATATATAATGTCTTTAGACAAAACACAAACCTGATCAATAGCACACTAAGTACATAACGAGGGCTTGGCGTGAAACGGTTGTAACTAAAATTGGTATTTTTTTACCAAGGTTAATCACCTCCCCATAAAGTCTTTATAAGTCTTAAATCATTTTTCTTGGTAAACAATGTAAATTCAGGTGAAATTGCTCGTTCTGAGCAATGGCACCTAAATTTGCATTGTTTGCAAAGGGGTCAAAACTGCCCCTAAACCAGGATTTTCAAAATAGGTTTTTAGTTACAACCGTTTCACGCCAAGCTCTCGATAATACAGCCTGTGGACTCCGGGAGCGTTTTTGCACAAAAGCTCACGGTTAAGTGTAATTGGATAGCTAGCTTATTCTTTCTATTATATGAATAGCGCTATGCGACAAGCGTAATTATTTAACTATTTAGTAACTTAACAAGATATATTGATAACCAGCCGGCTTGCAATTAGCGGCGTTAATCCATTTACTTGATATGGTAATATTCGCACGCGGTGCAAATGGAAAGATTCTTAAGAAAAGACTTGTCAATACATAACATAACTTGTATTGGACTAAAACAATAATAAAGGGATTTGCCCGGCGTCCTAATGGTTAACACGCTAAACTGTCAACCGAGAGGTCTGGAGTATAAATCCTGCTTCTGGTTCGGGGAAAATGGTCTCGTGTGTACCGGTGCTATACACTAAGTTAGTACAAAAACCACGAGGTCTTTTCGGAAGAGCTAGAATATCGTATCCGTTTCCCCTTATATCTAGCTTTGTCTCTTTACACTTACTTTCACCTGTCATCTGTGTGTACTTAGTGCAAACTATCCATATGGAACTACTGAACCAAAAACAATCATGCTTAATCAAGGCAATTGTTTCTACCAGTACATGGACAAACAGTGAACTGTACATATGTGATAACTAATCAGATAAAACATTCTTTGAAAAGGAAACTTTGCTAATGAATAATTTATCGTTATTCGATAATCATCTCAATTCTTCTTTTAAACAAACTTGCAAGCAGTTAGCTTAACAGAGGAATAATTAATACTGTTTTTTGAAAATGTATCGTCTGACACACTCTTGGTATATATCCTGTAGTGTAATAAATACATAGTATGATTTATAAACGTTTAGTCATTATATTTAATTGTAACTTGATACAACCGATTACTGCGGATTTCAGAATCAGTTATTGAACGAACGATACAACAAATCACAAAGTGGACAAAAATATCAGATACTATCACGATTTATTAATTGATTCCCTCATACACACATATGTATTTAAGTGGCTTGCATTTTCTTCACTTACGACAATGTTTTTTAAAAATCGGCATCTGCAAAGGCGTCAAAATTCCTTTGAAGCAGGGGAATCGTTAATTGCAATTGTATTTACTACATTAGCGTGTTGTCAACAATTGTATTTACTACATTAGCGTGAAGTCAACAATTGTATTTACTACATTAGCGTGTAGTCAACAATTGTATTTACTACATTAGCGTGTAGTCAACACTTGTATTTACTACATTAGCGTGTAGTCAACACTTGGATACAATACAAGACACAAGACGCCCATTCGCTCGATTACGACTCAAATCATTTTATAATTGTTTAACGTCGTTTAAACATAAAACAGTTATATCACGGCGACAGCACACTAATTCGTGATCCCAAGGTGACAATTCAGTACTATTCTAGGGAATGAAATATGCCCACTGTGACCTCCTTGAGTCACGACACGAGTTAATATAACGGTATGAATGCCCACTGTGACCTCCTTGAGTCACGACACGAGTTAATATAACTGTATGAATGCCCACTGTGACCTCATTGAGTCACGACACGAGTTAATATAACTGTATGAATGCCCACTGTGACCTCCTTGAGTCACGACACGAGTTAATATAACTGTATGAATGCCCACTGTGACCTCCTTGAGTCACGACACGAGTTAATATAACTATATGAATGCCCACTGTGACCTCCTTGAGTCACGACACGAGTTAATATAACTATATGAATGCCCACTGTGACCTCCCTTGAGTCACGACACGAGTTAATATAACTGTATGAATGCCCACTGTGACCTCCTTGAGTC
Source organism: Serripes groenlandicus (assembly GCA_031761405.1). NCBI lineage: Eukaryota > Metazoa > Mollusca > Bivalvia > Cardiida > Cardiidae > Serripes > Serripes groenlandicus. Next base: position 13,490 of record JASEVX010001470.1, read on the forward strand.
ACGACACGAGTTAATATAACTATATGAATGCCCACTGTGACCTCCTTGAGTCACGACACGAGTTAATATAACTATATGAATGCCCACTGTGACCTCCTTGAGTCACGACACGAGTTAATATAACTGTATGAATGCCCACTGTGACCTCCTTGAGTCACGACACGAGTTAATATACTATATGAATGCCCACTGTGACCTCCTTGAGTCACGACACGAGTTAATATAACTATATGAATGCCCACTGTGACCTCCTTGAGTCACGACACGAGTTAATATAACTGTATGAATGCCCACTGTGACCTCCTTGAGTCACGACACGAGTTAATATAACTATATGAATGCCCACTGTGACCTCCTTGAGTCACGACACGAGTTAATATAACTATATGAATGCCCACTGTGACCTCCTTGAGTCACGACACGAGTTAATATAACTGTATGAATGCCCACTGTGACCTCCTTGAGTCACGACACGAGTTAATATAACTGTATGAATGCCCACTGTGACCTCCTTGAGTCACGACACGAGTTAATATAACTATATGAATGCCCACTGTAACCTCCTTGAGTCACGACACGAGTTAATATAACTATATGAATGGAGATGTGATATGAGCCGTCCCACGAGAAAACCAACATTATGGACTCTGCGTAATGTATCGACCCAGATCAGCATGCGCAGGCTAATCCGGGCCTACACATTCCGTCTTAGGGGTATAGAGTAATGATTTATGAAACAGAAAATCCACAGGAAGCGAAAAGTGTCTGTCCGGCTGATCCGAGTCGATACCTTACGCAGAGGCTACAATGTTGGTTTTCTCGTGGGAACGGCTCATATAAACAAATGTCATGAAATGTTCACATGTGACGTCTGACAATAAGCACTAAGTACACATACAGTCGGACAGACAAAGAGGCAAACGGACTGACAGACGTGATGACGACGGGGAAGTGATCTAAATGTGTTACGCTTTCTCTCAGACAGGAGTCACAAATATTTGCCATAAGTATCTCTTTGTCTAGACGATTACGACATATACCGGAAATGGGTAATTTATATTTTTGGTAAAAGTAGAACTTTAACAAACGGTGTGTAATGAGCGTTTACGTGATATGGTGTTTAATTCTTTAACAAACTTGTGTAATGAGCGTTTACGTGATATGGTGTTTAATTCTTTAACAAACTTGTGTAATGAGCGTTTACGTGATATGGTGTTTGATTCTTTAACAAACTTGTGTAATGAGCGTTTACGTGATACGGTATTTGATTCTTTAACAGGACCCAGACGACATTCAACGTCTTTTAAAATCGTTGATGGGGGGAGAGAAATTACTCATATGTTTATAAATTGATTGATTGGTTTTTTTACGCCGCTTTCAACAATTGTTCAGTTATATCACGGCGTTTCCTGGGTAAGTTACCAGGTTCTACACTGGTCCATTTATCCTGATACCAGCCAGTCAGTCTTAATGCTAACCCCATAACCCTGAGCGCCTAGGGGGGACTCATATGTTAAACTCTGTGTGGTAATTATACTTCAATCTTTTCGAGATGATCGCTTCTTTCCCAAAAGGCAAGCAGGTCAACAATTAGCCACCGACTTTTAGAATATACAAAGAAACATGAAACGTGTAACATATGTGGATGATACAACAGAAATGCAAACATTGTAAGAATGTTTCGGACGATTGCCGTTCTTTCAAATGCTTACACAAGCTTACCGCTACAGCTGCGTCCAATGTTGTTCGTGTGTGAGAAAGTGCCCAGTAATGAATGAATCTCGCAAGATGATAGATGGGTTCAAAGAAATAGAGTTATAAGATATAGCTGATAGATGCATTAAGAGATAAAACGATTACATGAGCCGTCCCCGCGAGAAAACCAACAAAATGGCATCTGCGTAATGAATCGACCAGATCAGCCTGCGCAGTCCGCGCAGACCTGCTCCCGGGCCGACACATTCCGTCTCAGGGGGCTAGATGTATAGAGTAGTGATTCCTGAAACAGAAAATCCGGGTCGATACTTTACGAAGAGTCCACAATGTTGGTTTTCTCGCGGGACGGCTGAAATAAATAATGAAAGAAACAAATTTGATGCATCTGTTTATATCCTATATCCAAATTAAGCAACGTCACGTGTAAAGAAACCTAAGGAGGTTCTGAAATTGATGGACATTTCAGATCAAATTATTAACTCATTCAGCACCGAATTACCTAAGGTATATGCAGTCTCTTCCATGCTTAAAATCGAGCGACTCAGTTCTTCATATAATAAGTGTTCTTGAATTTTTGATAATCAAAAGGCAAGTAATCCTGATTTCAGGTGAGACAGTTCGTTACGAGTTGACTCACCTGAAAATGTACTGTTTTCAAAAAACCTCAATATTTCTATCGGCGATTAAAGGGTTGTTTTATTTACGTCTAAGCCTTCTTTACCATTCGCCACGAGATCATTTAAAACTAAACTGGTGTCAAATGATTGCGGATACGGTTCTTTGTTTCGTATCACAAGAAAC
>JASEVX010001471.1:0-15994 GCA_031761405.1 Serripes groenlandicus
AACGAATCTATACAGTGTTTCATTAAATATTTTATAATATCTGCTTTTGGAGACGGAATGCTAATAAATAAATGTGTTAACATTGGAATAGGGAGTGCTTTTACGACTGTTATTCTACAAATAGGTGTTAAATTTGTTTTCCCATTAATTTATTCTTTTTGAAATGCTTTTAAATTTTGATTCAAAATTTAAATCATTCAATTTTTAAGGTTCACGTCAAAAATAATGCCAAGTAAGGGAAAAGGGAATCTGGACTTGATCTTTGCATTATACGTTATAATGTTATTATGTATGTGACTAGAAACTTTGTAAGGTTTACGTTACGGGAAAAAAGAATTGTGTCTTGATCTTGGTATAATATGTTTTAATATTTAAATGTATGTAACTAGAAACTTTGTAAAGCTTACGTTACGGAAACAAATCCTGACTTGCTATTTGTATTATATGTTATAATATTCAAATGCATGTAACTAGAAACTTTGTAAAGTTTACGTTACGGTAAAAAGAATCTTAACTTGATCTTTGCATTATTTGTTTTAATATTCAAATGTATGTAACTAGAAACGTTGTACAGTTTATGTTATGGAATAAGGATTCTTAACTTGATCTTTGTATTGTATGTTATAATATTGCATATATGCAACAAGAAACTTTAAAGATTTAGTTACGTGATACATATATTGAATCATGAATGTTATGTAAAATATATTTCCCTTGGATTTAATATTTTCCCTAGTGCTGACTACTTTTGACGCCTTACGCGCACACCTGACGACTGTTGTCAAACATTGTCGAAAAAGCAGATAATTACTCAAAACGACTAATCTTTTATCCTACACATTTCTTACATGTGAATCAGACTCATTAGTGCAATTCTTACATTTGTTTTTTGTTTTGCTATGGTGATTTTGGGTCCAATTCCACCAACATTACTTAACGATTAGTAAATACTTAATACTTAAAAGCATATTTCATCATTTCTATTTACCATATATTTTGTAAAACATGAACGGTGGAATGTATTTAAGTAAATGACAACGTCGACGGAAATAGTTACCTAAAGACAAAAAATACTTGTTAAGAAATTAAATATTCTAGATTTGTTAATATAGAATAAAAAATAAAGAAATTGTTCTTTATGTATTTAAGTAGTACTTAACACTAAGTATGTTGGTGGAATTGGACCCAGACTACTGAAAACGTTTTATTTGACAGAATCGATAATAGGGCATTGTGCGACGCAGAAATCAGATATTCGTCGTGAAATTGGATGACTGAGAGATGATGTTGAGATGAATTCCAAATGATTTAGATATGTCCAATAATTGCTGTCTAATCTTTCTTTAATTTGATATATTGACAGGGAAATAAATTTTAAACGAATTTTCCTTTTCACGTGCAGACGTGATCAAATCAAATTTCGTTTTTTCAAAAGTCGTCTGAACCTGGGAAATGTTTAACCCTTTCCCACATACCAAAAATTTGTAGCAGACGACTTTGAAAATATATTTTCAAAAATGTGAAAAATCTGCATTAATGACAGTTTAATTATGAAATAGTGTTGAAAACATTGTGGCAAATGGTGAAATTGCTCATCATAAGCAATTTTACTTTTGCCACAATGTTTTCAAACGTCGTCTGTCCGGAACGGGTTAACACACCAGGACAATTTGTTTTATATACTGAAATCAGTCCGTTCGTACGAAAATGTACAACAAGTGTAGACCCAGATAACCATGAGCAACCTCAAAGTCTGATCAAATTAAACATCGTTCAGATATAACTTACATAAGCTTGTTAGGGGAATCCGCTGTGGTCGAGTGGTTAGCGTCGGGGATTTCGAAACCGGGTGTCCCGGGTTCGATCCCTAGTCGCGGCACTACGGTCATGCTGGAGTGCCCATGGGCAAGGCACATTTTCTAGCCTAGTACTGGTATGTTTACCCAGGGATCATGAATAAGTGAACTGTCGCCGTGATATAACTGAAATATTGTTGAAAGTGGCGTAAAACCCCAATAAATAAATAATAAATAAATAAATAAATAATAAATAAATAAATAATAAGCTTGTTAGATGCTTCTGTCAACTTATTGTAGATTTTGATAAGGGACAGTAGTAAATTGATACAAAAAGTGTTTTGATATAAAATTTATTATAATATGTATACACGTTTTCAAAACAACTTGTTTCGCTTCAAAACTGCGACGTCAGACTGACTTTACTACCATGATCCGACCCCATGGTATTTACATTTTTCATAGTCTCATAGAAATTTCATTTTTCATCCAAAAAACAAGGTAGTAATAGATTCTTTCCATCACTTTGACCCTTTCCCATATACAACAAATCTGCGGCAGACGATATTGAAAACTTACCCCAAGTATTTTGGAAACTTCTTTAAATGAAAGTACAATAGTTGAAAAGGGTTGAAAGCATGGGGACAAAAGAAGAAATTGCTCGTTTTGAGCAATTTCTTCTTTTGTCGCCATGTTTTCAAAAATCCGTCTGCTGAAGAGGCGTGTCTATATGAGGGAATAGGTTAATGGTAGCAGGGATAGTATTACAACAGTTGTTGCATTAGTGTCAGGATTAACAATATCGATATAATTGGTCATTTACTCTGAAAACATAATGGTTATAACTAAAATACTGTAGAAATAGGTGTAAAGCGCCATCTAAGTAAACGATTGATTGATTGGGGTTTAACGCCGTTTTTAACAATTTCTCAGTTATATCACGGCGGCCAGTTCACCTACTCATGCATTTCCTGGTTTTCTCACACCAGTACTCCACACAACAAACTTCCCAATCAACTGGCTGCTTTTCCACATAGACTTAGCCCATTGGCGGAAGACAAATGACTCATGTCGCATTGACTTTTGTCTACCGACTGAGCTACCGGGGCTCGGCTAAGTAAACGAACACTTGTTATTTGAGCCAGTTGTTCAAAGTTGACATTCAATTTTGAAAATAATATTTTCCATTAATATCAGTGATACATGCCGTTAGTCTTATCCTAGAAAAGATATGTATTGTATTTGAAAATTTGCAGGTTTGAACATTTTCCAAATATATTCAAATTAGATTTATGATATTTTAAATTTACCATTTCTCTAAAGCCCAAAATCCGCCGCCCCCAATTATATTAAAGTAATATTCGGAAATATGGCAAGTTAAATTAAATAAAAACAAATTTTGTAGTAAAGTATATTCAAAATATAATTTCTTGGGGAACTCTATTTTAGCCCCTGATTGTAAAACTTTATGTGTGGATTACTGGTCTAATTCAAACTACTAATCGGTTTTAACATGGCTATAATCTGAACTTTGGTGTTATTTAAAGGGTGACTTAACTCCATAAACATATAACTACCGTTTGGGTTTAAAACTCGTTACATCGGTTTGCAATTAAACCGAGAAAATAAAAGTATAACCGAGGTGGAAATGTAATCACAAAGGAAAAGATTAAACCCCATGTAACGTACAAACACTTCAGGTGCGAACAATCGCATGAGAACAGAAAAACAAAATCAGTTTTTAAATTCCTTGGACATCCTTTATTTTTCTAAAACAAGACAAGGGTATGGGGAAAACCCCGGCGATAAATCGGTTGTTGAGTAGGTTCGTTTAATTGATTAACTGATCAATTTATGAATGCAAGCTATGTAGTGTGTTGCTCTCCCGCACCAAAAGCATTTCAATGCTATTGTATACATTCCAACATAGACGCTAGGTATGACTATATAGAACTAAAGAAGAAGTCTGCAATAAGAGGCTCTGGAGGTGTGAGCGTTTTTACTAATAAATCTCTGACATAATCTAAGATCTAAGATTGTAAGGCGCATCTCAACAATTTGAAGAATGAATCGTATTATATTTTAGTCTATCTAGCATAAATTACAGTTGTATATGAGCCGTCCCGCGAGAAAACCAACATTGTGGACTCTGCGTAAAGTATCGACCCGGATCAGCCTTAGCATGCTGCGCAGACTTACCCGGACAGACACTTTTCGCCTCCTGTGGATTTTCTGTTTCAGGAATCACTACTCTATCTATCCCCCCTTAGACGGAATGTGTCGGCCGGATCAGTCTGCGCGGACAGCGCAGGCTGATCTGGTCGATACATTACGCAGATATATTGATATGAGCCGTTCCGCGAGAAAACCAACATATCGGACTCTGCGTAATGTATCGACCCGGATCAGCCTAAGCATGCCGAGCAGGCTAACCCGGACAGACTCTTTTCGCCTCCTGTTGATTTTCTGTTTGAGTAATCATTACTCTATACCTCTAGACCCCCTGAGATGGAATGTGTCGGCCCGGATAAGCCTGCGCGATACATTGCGCAGAGTTCATTATGTTGGTTTTCTCGTGGAATGGCTCATTGGAAGCCGCCTACAAATTGAAATTTATCATAACCTCTTGTCTTTTTATCTTGAGTATTATATGTCACTTTTCATGATCAGTTTAACTCTAAATCATCTCATTTACTTAAAACACAGACCCTGCCAGGTTGAATATCCTACATAAAACTTATATCTCCAAATACCGATATCAACATTACTGATTACAGATTAAATTCTTCTAACCTTTGTGGATTTAAATGTTCTTAAGTTTAACCCTTTCTTGCATACAAGAAATCTGCAGCAGGCAACTTTAAAAACGTCAATCCAAAATTTGGAAACTCTCTATAAAATCAAAGAACAATTATTGAATAAAAAAAACATGATTTTCAAAAGTCGTCCGCTGCAAGGCGTCAGAAAGCGTCTGTAAGTGTGAAAGGGTTAATGGAAATATATTTTGTACGAACACAGGCCCTTTATCTTCGCGGCATGATTAGGCTGATCCGGGGGCGATTCTAGAATTGATCAATTGATTGATTGGGGTTAAACGGCGTTTTCAACAATTTTTCAGTCATATCACGGCGGCCAGTTCATCTACTCATGTGTTTTCTGATTTGTTCACATTAGTACTCCACCGAACATTCTTTGATTTGTACTTAAGTGTTTGATCGGTCAGAAGCAATTTCAGTCTCGGAATTTAGAAGTCTTATTTGGAGCATGGATTTCTTTTCCGAGGACAGAGAACGCTTTCATAGTTTCCTGGTTTCGGGTCCGGCTGCCGGGCTGATCGTTGTCTATTTTAATTCACATATCAAACATCACATTAATATGTTAATACTATGAGACGTACCACGAAACAATCAAAATTATGGTCTCTGCGTAATGTATCGACCAATATCAGCCTGCACAGTCCGCACAGGCTAATCCGGGACGACACATTCCATTTCAGGGGGATAGAGATATAGAGTAATGATTCCTGAAACAGAAAATCAACAGCAGGCAAAAGTGTCCGTCCGTATTAGCCTGCGCGGCATGCTTATGCTGAATTCGTGTTGATATTTTACGCAGAGTCCACAATGTTGGTTTTCTCGAATAACGTAAATAATGTATTGTTACTGGATTCATTTGGCGCTATTGTAAATATAAAAAAACATTGTATTTTTAGATATCAAAACATAACATTTTATAATTTCAGAACATGACATTTGATTATGTAATACTGATGCATATTTTGACCGTTATCTGCAATTTCACCATTTTTCATTTCTCCGTGAAAGGCATGAATCCATATGAGCCAAGTCATACATAAACCGACCTTCGCTTTATTTTTTTTTACACCAGCGAAGGTCCGTATTGTTCTACAACTCCACGAAGACGGATGGGACCTTTCTCCGTTCTCTATCTCGTTACACAAGCATCTCAGAAGTATATTGGGAACCTGTTCCGTATATTAGTCAAACAGCGCCGCGACGGTGTAGTGGTAGAGCGTCCGCCTCTGATGTCGGAGGTCGCAGCGGCGAGATACCCGGTCGGGTCTTACCAAATAGTTTTTAAATTGTAGTAATGGCTGTACTCATTTGCGCAGGGTTGTAGGGTTAGCACTACGACTGACTGGCTGGTGTCAGGATAAATGGACTACTAGTACTGGTAACTTGCCCAGGAAACGCCCTGCTATATCTGGGGTACCATCATCAGGGACGGAGATGTCTTATCTACGACCCTGCCATCATTTTGGACCAAATCGAGCCGCCGGACAAAACCGGTTTTCACATTCTCTACTTTCACTTTCAAACAAGGTCAAACTACTAAAATTGATAAAATCATTAATTTTCAGTGCATCCTATACACATTTACAATGATTTTACTCAATGTCATACATTCAATGCATTCTGGTGATGGTACGCTAGCAAATATGTTTAGGGGACTATTCGAATCTAGATCCGCATGATCGCGGATGTATCTGGCGTAATTTGACTTTCAACGTGCCCGATACCGGCTACCTACAGACTCAACCAGTATTCGCACCGTTTTAGTGGAATAAACACCAACGTACTGAACCCGCCCATCAAGGGACCTTTGGTACGAGAGACCGACGCTTTATATTGCGTAGCATCCGTTTATTGTATTTCGGTGTTTACCTCATTGATTTTATTTCTTTCAAAAGAGGTAATAAATTCAACACACCATTATTCATAAGGGAGTAGAATGATGGTATAAGATCATTAATGAATAGTGAAGATATGTATCCATTCCGCATTGTGCGGTTTGAATTAATGTTGAAAGCGGCGTAAAACACTAAACAATCAATGGTATAAAAAAAAAGCATGTCCAAGCGAAAAGGCGCAGAGTAGGTTCAGATGAGGCTGTGAACCTGTGAAGTAGGATCAAAATCATCACAACTCATAAGAAGCATTTGCAATTAAATCGCGAAAAAGTTTTACAGCCATATCAATCTGTCCCGAAGCGCAGGCTGGCCTGGATCTATTTGATATGCCAAGGCAGTGTTGTAACTTTTTGTTTGCATGCGTAAAATAAATGGAAACACTACTTCTACTAAGATGTCAAGTCTCTTCATCCTACCATTAATCATTTCCTTTGTATAGCATGTCCTTTACATTAATAAAAGCACTGCAGTGCTGACGGCCTGGGGGGCTGCTGGAAGGTTGGATTTTTCGACGCACGGACCATACGGCCCCCCGGTTAATCCGCCACTGTATATTTCACGTGACTTCTTTCGTGGGGTGGGGGAGTCGGGCACGGGCCATATGGGCCCCCGCTAAATCCGCCACTACATTTGCCACGCTTTTTCTTTGTTTACCATTAATTTTTCGACGCACGGGGCCTACGGCCGCCCCCCTACCCCCGGTTAATCCGCCACTGTATATTTCACGTGACTTCTGTCTTTTTTTCCGTTCCTCTTCGCGAATGTTAATAATGTTAACAAGCGTCTATATTTGACCTCTCGGCGCATTAATTTCTAAAGCATTACTTAATCTTATATTGGAGTACTCACGCCTTAAGTTTTTCACTGATGTTCCAACAACATTAAAATTATATTTATGGGGGAGATCCTAACCTTTAAATGCAGTTTTGTTGAATCCATGATGAACAATTTTTCTCGCGCAGTTTCTCATGCGTTGTTTGGTGCTAACAGCAATCGGCAGGCTGCAAAAATGGTATTACTACTATGACCAGGGGCCCCAGGCCAAAAAAAAAAAAAATAGGATTAAACCATTTTGAAAATATTTAAAAAAAAAAAAAAGGAATACATGGTTGAACACGTTGTAGGTAAAGGGACAAGTTCTTTGTTTCTTTTCCCATCAATGGTTTACAAAAAGCATTTGCTGCAGGGACGTCAACATTCGTCTGCATCATATAAACTTGAATTCCACAATGGCGTAACCATCATATCACGTGTTGTGACATCTCTTTTGCAATTAAACCCCTCGGAATGGTAACACTCGAGAAGGGATCTCATTAAGCGCACACTGCCAGTGGCTATTTAAACGAAACTCACCATTTCGTCTGCAAGATGACCAGAAAATGTACCATTGTCTAAAATCTCGTAGAATCACGTTTTATCACGTTGATTGGTGTTAGTTTCCCGTCTCCGGGCGAAATAAAACGTGCTCGTAGATTGGTTCACATATTACTTTACGTCCTAATTTCGAACACAGTTACAATTATGTTTTGTATTTCTCGTAAAGATTGACCTCATTATAAGGATGTTTATTATTTACATGTACATCGATCGATACCTTCATGTATAGAAATTGACAACTTTTGCTAAGATGTGGTCGAAGTTTTCTGCTGCAGATGTACATGTTTGTAGGCAACGAGGTATATACAACAACGTTTTATTAAGTGATTAGCCCTTTCCCTCAAACGACAATTCCGCAGCAGACGACTTTGAACATAGTTTGTCAAAAAATAGATAATCTCTATAATTTAATGGATAACCTTATGACTAAAAGTGGAAAACATTGTGGCAAAAGAAGAAATTGCTCGTTTTGAGCAATTTCTTCTTTTGTCACTATGTTTTCAAAAAGCCGTCTGCTGCAGAGGCGTCAGAAAGCGTCTATATGAGGTAAAGGGTTAACCTTCACCAGAAACTTTACCAATGATTAAGCATAAGAGACTGTATGAAGTCGCAGGCTTTTCCTATTTTAAAAGTCCTGAACCCTTTCGCACATACAAAAAACCTGCAGCAGAAGACTTTAAAAACATCCAGGAAAAAATATAGAAAGACTCTATAAATGGAGGCATTACTATTGAACAAAGTTAAAAATATTGTGGCAAAAAGATAAATTGATCATTATGAGCAATTTCTTCTTTTGCCATCGTCTATGTGTGGAAAATGGTTTAAGTCGGAATGCTGGTGACGTGGCCGTAATATTTCTGCTAAGAGTCTCAGTACACGTTCCATAACAAATGTTATTTCTCTCACCTCGGCCCGTAAATCATACACCGTAAAAAAAAAAATACAACAGTTTTATTACATCGAATAAGTGTAAGTTTGGGAGTCGGGGAAACTTTAATTCATGGGAGTATGGGGTGAGCTTTTCTAGAATAGTTTATACTCAGGTCGACCCGCGATGGATCAGTCGATAACAACGAGGGTGGTCAATCCAGGGGTCGTGAGTTCGAAGTCCAACTTGGCCAATGATTTTTTCCGAGGATTGATAGCTTAAATAGTAAATGTGTGACGCAATACTTGTGACAGACGCATTGGTCAAAGAAGAAAAAACAACCCGACCCACCAAAACATGAGAAAACAGTCTCAGAATAATCTGTTATGTACAGGCTTTTACACCATTTCTTTTTTGTATATAGTTTCTTTCAATGTAGTACCAAGCGTACTGTGATTATGTTATGACCTACGTTAATAAAACACAAATTGTTGATATTTAACTGTTTTGTTATTATCCAAGTTTTAGTTTCATGTTTTATGTATATTAAATAATACATAAAGTGGCATATGAAAGTGTGGTACCGAAAGTGGTCTCGTTCGTATTTTATCTTTAAATGAGTTTCAGTCGTAGCCCGTATAGAACGTTTTATAAGAATAGTATAAATCTTGCATATTTGTAAAACAAAGGAGGGGAACCTCTACGATATCGTTTATCACGAAATACTGCGATTTCTCCATCAATGCTTTAAACGTCTATTAGACATATATAAACCACTCTACCAGAGGAATATCAGCTGAAATCTCCTCCATCCGTCTTTCGGCATCGGTTCATCACTATCACGTTTCACACAGAGTTTCAGAGCTTCAGTTGATTCGGAAGAGATCCAAAAGGACGCTGAACGGATAGGTTCAACACCGTTCCAGAGCCCATATGCTGAACAGATAGGTTCAGCACCGTTCCAGAGCCCATATGCTGAACGGATAGGTTCAGCACCGTTCCAGAGCCCATATGCTGAACGGATAGGTTCAACACCGTTTCAGAGCCCATATGCTGAACAGATAGGTTCAGCACCGTAACACATTCCCAAGGCAGTTTGAGACGAGACCAAATAGTTGATACTTCGTCACCTATCAACAGAGGTCAGGTAGCCCGAGGAACATTCTATATACCGTCCACATTGTACACAGTCTCAGTTAAGACATTGTCACCTGCCAAACAACCCGAAAAAAAGCCAACTTATCTCTTGACACATTTTGGGCTCGTCCGGGATCGTTTCATTAGGTTCATACAAGCTGAGACTACAAAATATACCGTCCACATTGTACCCAGTCTCAGTTAAGACATTGTCACCTGCGAAACAAACCGAAAAGACGTCAACTTATCTCTTGACTAACAGTTCGTGCAATTTTAAACGTGCGGATGTAGTTTTAGATATATATATAGCTTTCGTCGTTAGAACTCGTTTAACTGTCTGGATTTCATTACAGTTTTATCTAGAAAGATGTCTAATGAAGTAGAATCGCGTCAGGACAAAACAGCATGTCGCCTGTTTGCTCGTTATTACCATTTGATCTGCTAGTACATCACAGAGTGCGTGGTGTGTTAGGACTGAAAACGTCTTTGCTTTCATACAGAGCCATTTATTTGTATTATGTACACATACATCAATACGATAGTTCAGTGTATTGTAATGGCATGACATGGTTTTAACTCTTTCGCTGCTTAAGGCAATTACAGGCTTTTGCAAACAATGCAGATTCCAATGAGATGGCTCGAAACGTTTCCTGTGGACGAACATTGAGTGGTCCAGATTTCATTTCAACAAAGAACAGTCGACTTTATGAAATTCGGCAGTGAAAGAGTTTACACCATATGCCATTGTGTCGCGTCTAGATGAGAGGTATTGTTGGACTTTTCTGTACAGTGTCGCTTCAGGCGAGAAGATTTGAGCGGTCCAGCGAGAAAACCAACATTGTGGACTCTGTGTAAATTATCGTTTCGGATCAGCTTAAGCATGCCGCGCAGGCTTACCCGGATATACACTTTTCGCTTCCTGTGGGTTTTTTGTTTCAGGAATCATTACTCTATACCGCTTTCACCCTGTGACGTAATGTATCGCCCCGGATCAGTCTGCGCGGACTGCGCAGGCTGATCTGGGTCGATATATTACGCAGAGGCCATAATAATGGTTTTCTCGCGGGACGGTTCATATGTAGACGTGATCCATAGACGATAAGCTAGAATTGCAGCCCGCCTAGTTAATCTGTCATAGAACAGCATATGAAGCTCAAAAGGCAAGGTAGTGGCTTCCTTCAATGATTCTCAGATTTTGTGTTCTTTACACTGTAATGGTATGGAGAAGTCGTGACCATCCTCCCTAATGTTAGTAGATAAATACATAATATGCTGTTAACGCTCGTTAATTCAAAGTCTTACAGTCTAATGGGGGCGATCACACTGGCCCGAATGAGCTTCCGTTTGCTTTCCGTATACGAAAGTGGTGTGATTTTTTAAAACTGTCCGAATGCCCCTCCGAATGTATCTTCCCCAATGTATCACCGAATGCTTTCCGTTTACTTTCCCAAAGGTTTTCAGTATGGTTTCAGAATACTTTTAGAATAGACCGAATACTTCCCGCATGTTGATTTCGAAATGTTTTATTTCCGAACGCTTCCCCTTTGCTTTCCGACTGCTAACAGAACACGGCGAATCGACCGAACTCTTCCGTATGCAATCTGAAAGCGTTCGGAAAGGGTTCGTCATGTTTTCTTTGTCCACTCGGGGTGTTATGAAAGCATACGGAACATACTGTGCATTCTAGAAAAGAAATCATTTTGGGACGATCACATTGGGCCGAATCCCATTCCGTTTGCTTTCCGAATAGGAATTTGGGTGTTCAGGGAGCGAACGGATCATATTCGGGAAGCATTCGGTGTGTTCTAGGAGCATACTAGATGCATACGGAACGGCATTCGGTAGCTCCAATAATTTGTTGTGCATGTTCAAAATAATTTTCATCGACCATCCGAATCATCCGAAAGTGGCGTCCACATGTCGGCCCAATGTGATAGGGCCATAAGGAATTTTTATTCGCAGGCTAACCTGTAAGATAAGGAATATAGGCAGTTTGCATCAATGTTTGTTGAGAACATTGTGGAAACAAGGAGAGGATTGATCATTGAGCAATCTCTTGTTTTACCACAATATTTTACTTTATAGTTTTTGTTATGTAAGGTAATACATAACAGTTCGGAAAAGAAAGACAATTTAGGAGTATATAATCATAGGGGATCAAGATCAACCTGAGTGTTGCATAGTTTGATTTGAATTTATACTGTTTGCAATGATGCGATGTTGTCAGGATAAGCCAAGGCTAAACGTTGGTGCTGTAACCCTTTCCCACCTGCAGACGCATTTTGACTCAATAGCAGAAGACGACGTTTGAAAACAGTGTGGCTAAGGTGAAATTGCTCATGATGAGCAATATCTCCTTTGGCCACAATGTTTTCAACTTTATTTAACAATTAAGCTATCTTTTATGGAGATTTTTCAGGTTTTTGTAACTCTGTGTTCAAAGTCGAGCTAGATATATGCGGATGTCTGCAGTTGGCAATCAAATTGTGACCTTTAGTAGCTTAACATTGTTACGAAGTACCAGTTCATTCAACTTATATTCAATCTATCTTAGCGAAAAAGAAAAATAGTTCTGAACAATGTAGGCTCTGATCACCATGTACATATGCTACGCCTTATAATAATTTTACAGAATGTTTTGTTGAGACTGATTTGGATGTACACTGTCCACATCTTCCCCATATACGGGCTTGTATTGCCGTGTTGAAACACCGCGCTTTGTAAATCAAATCATCTTGGCAATTCGTGTGTGTATCTTTATCGTATTTATTTATCGCCAAATATTCGTGATAACGTCCCTTTAATAGACTGAAGTGATCTAAGGGAAACAATATGAAAGTTTTGGAAAATGAAGCATATAAGGCGAGTATAAAACATGATGGAAAAGATGTCTTCTACTCTAGGGGCGTAAAAAGTATCATGTATTCGGATAGAATAGTTAAGAGTTTCCTAGACTATAAACCCTAAAACAAGAGCAAAATACATATATTGGAACATTGCACATAACATTTCTTGCAATAAAACCTTCAATAATTTTGTTGTTTATTTCACACTGACGATATAAACGTCAAACCGGTTAAAAGGGGGTCTTTTTAAAAATGTATTAGACTGTAGTATTTGCGAACAGTTCAGACTCAGACAAGCAACATGCGTTTTGTATTTCGAAGGTCAAGGCCTGTTATTAATCTACATACGAGAGCCGCATCTTGTGATGTCTTAGTACATCTGCGCACGGTGAAGAGGCTGTTGACTCCGCGCATAAGCACTATTTCACTAGAGTCTCCAATACGCTACTATATGTTATATATAGTAAACCCTTTCCCACCTGCAGACGCATTTTGACGCAATAGCAGCAGACGACATTTGAAAACATTGTGCCCAAAGGTGAAATTGCTCATGATGAGCAATTTCTTCTCTAGCCACAATGTTTTTAACTTTATTTAACTATTAAGCTATCTTTATTGGAGATTTTTCAGGTTTTTGTCATTATGCTTTCAAAGCCGTCTGCTGCAAATGTGTTGCATGTGGAAAATGGTTAAATGCATCTTCTGTCAAAACACTAGAAGTGCAACTTAAATGATACAAAACCAAAGAGACCTTAAGAATACCCCTGACTCATGAATTATAATTAATACTCGTATACAGTGTACACTCACAGAGTAAGGAATTGTGGTGGTTTAGCCATCGTTTGGGGTTTTATAATTTTGGATTATCAATTAAGAAGTTCGAATTAATTAATTTGTTTGTCTGAATGGAGTTTAACTCCTTCAGAGTCAAATTGTTTAAAGTAGACTCTTCAATATTCAAAATTTGGGCGTCTCCATTTCTCATGTAATAACAGTTTGGACTATTTTGGTAACTAGAAGGTAAACAATGCTGATTTCAGGTGAGACAGCTCGTTACGAGCTGACTCACCTGAATCAGTATTGTTTGCAAAATCCTCAATATTGCCTTTGACGATGGAAGAGTTAAAGCCGTTTTCAACGTTATTTAAGTTATTCAAGTTATTTAAGTTATTTGTCATTTAAGTTATTTGTCATTTAAGTTATTTAAGTTATTTGTCATTTAAGTTATTTAAGTTATTTGTCATTTAAGTTATTTAAGTTATTTGTCATTTAAGTTATTTAAGTTATTTGTCATTTAAGTTATTTAAGTTATTTGTCATTTAAGTTATTTAAGTTATTTAAGGAGCGTTCGGTATGATTTACAAGTTATGTCTGTCTTTTTTATGCTCATGACGATGAAGCAGTCGATCCTGAGTGCCATGGAGGTTAGCCTTTACTATCATATATAAAGTATTTGATATTACTCGACCGGCGATCGAACCTCGGTCTTCCGCTCAAAGGGTGCACGCCTTTGCAACTTTACAACGAACATGGTATTTTCATATGAGGAATAACAATTACTTAAGATGAGTTTATAGAAGAAAAAAAAACAATCTTAAGATGTGAACCATTAATTGTATCCCTATAGGTTTCGCTGCGTTCACGAACAAGAAGCCCTCTTACCGTTGCGAGGATCATGCGTATTTTTCCAGACCTAGTGTATTTAGAACGACCCTCGTTGACTTGCCTTTCCTATTTACATGTCACGCTCACGCAGCGGCTGTCAATCAAGCCCAAGATGTGTGTTATTTTTAACAATTTTAATGGCGACAGTGGTGTTTATTGCATTTCTAATATTCGAAAAGTGCTGTTTTATCGTCTACCGTCACCGTAACTGTGGTATTTCTCAAATGTGATTTTGAAGCGTATGATTTATTTTAAGCTCTTTTCTTGTAGCATTAGCATTGAAGATAGGCAACAATACTAATGATTGCCATATCAAACTGGAAATTTTAAACTATAAAGTTTAGGTTAGTTGTATATTTCCATTTGAAATATTGTATCGGAGAAAGTAATATTAGAATTAACATACTGGTAGACATAAGGTTGATTGACTTGCACGCAAAACGGTTAACACAATGGCACGTTTACCGCGCCGGTAGATGTGTGTCCTTTGAAGGACTTTAATTAAAATGTTCAAAAACAAGACGTATTCGAGCCACGTTCGTGAAAAGATCGTGAACTGTAGCCCCTTCGTTTTTTTTTTTTTTTAAATTCAAAAGAAAAAGCAACTAAACTTCACGATTGTTGTGTGCCACTAAATGACACGCATTGCAACGCCCTGCCAACTTTCCTTCCGACGATTGACAAAAGTCAATGCGACATCATGTGTCATTCGTCTTTCAACAATGGGCTAAGTCTATGTGGAAAAGCAGCCAGTTGCTTGGGAAGATTGCTGTGTTGAGTACTGGTATGAGAAAACCAGGAAATGCAAGAGTAGGTGAACTGGCCGCCGTGATATGACTGAGAAATTGTTAAAACGGCGTTTAAACCCCTAATCATCACAATCAATCAATCAATCAATCAATCAATCAATTGCAACGCCCTAATACGAGTCAGAGACCACAACTCGTGAAAGTGTAAATAAAACTTAATGGTCGCCATTTAATTTTAGAAGAATAAATATAACGTGTCCAAATTGTTCCTACTTCTAAATTGAACATGAATATCATTTAATATTGATATTTGTTTAACCCTTTCCCTCATACGACAATTCTGCAGCAGACGACTTTGAACATATTTTGTCAAAACATAGAAAATCCCCATAATTGAATGGATAACCTATGACTTAAAGTGGAAAACATTGTGGCAAAGGAGAAATTGCACGTTTTTTGCAATTTCTTCTTTTGTAACTATGTTTTCAATCTTATAATTCACCATATAAAAGGATAACATATACTTGGCTATCAATACATACATATCACAAAATTACCCTCCTATTGCGTATTTGAAAATATTCACGATTTCCTCATACTTGTAACTTAACGTTGTTTCATAAAAATATTTATATGTGCATCTGTCAAATTTCATGTTTCTGTTCGTATTTTTTTGCAATAAGCTCTTTTTGTTTGTTGAACGCAATAAAACATGTGTATTGTATTGTATTGCTTTATACTTGATTCGATAAAACAGAAGCAAAAATACCAGGGTTATCAAATGTGTACGTAAATCAAGCGTTTGTTTATTATTGTGTCAACGCCCTTGTGACGGTCATCTATTT
>JASEVX010001472.1:0-15988 GCA_031761405.1 Serripes groenlandicus
AAAGTTTTAAACCTGTCTGTTCTTACACCTGACAGATATAGCATGTGAACCTCCATAGATATGGATAAAATAACCTTAGCATGTTATTTAAACCACAATAAGACAAAACATTAGCGTATCATCTTTTAAACATTGGTAATTTGCATGAAAACCTTTTTTTTTCATGTGCTGAAATAGCACAAAAAAATGCATATCATAAGACTTTCATAAATTAATCTAGCATAAAAATTAAGCAAACCATTTGTTTGTGTAGTTTTATTATCCACACATCAACTTTCAAAAAAACAATGTGACGAAAAAGTTAAATATTATAAAAAATCCACTTCTCACCGAAGTGTTTCGATTTACCGATATGTTCTTTTTTTGTTATCCAATATAACGTTAACGTATTCTTTCTGATGCAGATGAATCTTCATGTGGGAAGCGGTTTAAGAATACTGTTCTATTCTTATAAATCTGTGATCACATCAAATCAAAGGAAATATTTGTGTTCTCTTAAAACACGTCTATCAACGACAATATACATCTGGAACAAGACATTCGGCTGTACCAGTCAATCGAATTCTAAAATCAAGATAAAAGTTGAAAGAACCGAAGTTTCACGTAGGTAAAGGCGTGCAGTAACACGAACGTCATTAATATACTAAATTATACTTGATACATATACCCTCGGAAAATCAAGATAAGAGTTAAAAGAACCTAAGTTTCACGTAGGTTAAGACGTGCAGTAACACGAACGTCATAACTAGACTTAATTATACTTGATACCGACATTTTATCAAGAAATTAATGATTTCCCTGACTTTTAACCGATACCTTCTGAATTAATCGATACGTATTGTTATGAATATCAATTGATCAGGGACACATATCATTATTTACTTGGTACTGATTGTTATAAAAACTAATTGACCACGTACTCATATAATTATTTAGCTGATGCCGATTGTTATGAAAATTAATTTAACACGGATACATATCATTATTTACTTGATACCGATTGTTTTGAAAATAAATTGAACACGAAGACATATATTATGAATTTACTTCATGCAGATTCTTATAAAAAGAAATTGACCAGGGACACATATATATTTTTTACTTGATACCGATTGTTATGAACATTAATTTACGACAATTGTTCATAACAACCAGTTTGTTGTCAAAGAATTTAATGTAACTCTTGTTAATAGAATTTAAAGCAATCCCATTACCAAATACAGACGACTTTTGACGTTTTTGTGAAATACGAATTATGGAACCATTGAAACAAATGTCTTTGGTAATTGTAATTGATCGGGCGAAAATGTGCACATTTTTTAAAGTGTACACGAAATGTACTTGCTTTATGCTACTTTTTCAGACGTATTCAAATAAGAAAATTTTAAACATAACATATATCAGATAAATGGTTAAGTAAATAGAGTACATCGAGGTTAGACTCAGGGCTGATATAACTCTAAACAAAGGAATATAACACACTATACTGTTGATATGAACATGTATACGGTGACAAAACGGGAATGGTTTTTAGCTCGCGAGAATATTTAAAATAGTGACGATGCTTCAGAAAATACTTGTGTAGACATGTGTTTCGACTTATGTTCGCACTTAAACGTATACATCAGTGTCACCGATTACAGCTATTATTTATAAATCGGATGGTGTATACGTTAAATAAGAAATTATTTGCTTACCTTATTAATCTTTAATAACATCAAACAAATAGCAAACTTGTTGTTCACTGTAAGGAGAAATATCTACTAATTATAAACTTCCTCTTTCGTTTATATGTTCAGTCACGAGGCAATACACGTGACAATTGGCCCAATCGGAACACTTCATTATCGAGTTGAAAGGTGTATCTGAAGAGATCCGATATCTTCTTTTTAGAATACCCACCGGTATGTTCGTACTGCAACCCTCATACGTGTCATTTCATCATCCCTATATAACATAAATAGTTAACACTCTTTACCACGTAAAACAAGGCAGACGACTTTCATTTTAGCTATGCGAAATTTTAAAAAATCTCTTTAAATGAAAGTACATGCATAATTATTGAATGGGATTGCATATACTGTGGAGATGGAGAAATTGCTCATTATGCGCTATTTTACCTTTGCCCAAACTTTTTAAAAGCTGGCTTGTGCAGTTGTGTCAAATTACGTCTTTGTATATATACAAAGTTTATAAATACCTTATATCTGACATTCTGAAAAACGGAATGGCGACAATATAAACATGGACTCTGAAGATGCTTGTCTGCTTTAAGATTAATTGACCGTATTTTGTTTTTTTAGTTACCCTTAATTAAAAGTGTTATATTGACTGTTAATCTGAATGAATGTCTATGTATAAATATGCCCTAGATGACATTGCAAAACGTGTTAAAGTCATGTTGACTTATAGAAAAAGCATGACAGCAATGAGGCATCAGAAAAGGGGGTGTTAACCCGAAGCACACAGTTTCTTCTTCAATGAAACTGCTTTTTTTAATTCCAAGATAATTTGTAAGAAATATTCCGTAGTTTACCCTTCACAAAAAGTGTTAAAATCATATAAATTGAGTTTTAGCCACCAGGCGACATAAGCAAGGGTATACATGAACAACGTTTTTCTCGTCTAAACCTGCTTGTCTGATTTCAAGATACTTTTGCAGAAATGTTACTCTGCCAGAGTACTCAGGTCAACGTCATTGCCAATTTACAAATATTAAAATAATACTACAACCATGAGACCAGATCAGACTCATTTACAGCAGACGACGTTCGAAAACTTCGTTGGAAAGGAAAACCAGCTGGGTAAAAACGAGAATTTTCTTTCCTTCGTCCTACGATGTTGTCAAATCTGTTTCAAAAGTAGACGTCGTTTTTTTTAGATGTCATAGTTGTTTTGAGATAGTATCAATGTAGAAGACTGATTAATTTCACATCCTGATTGGCAGTTTTGTGTACTTTGAGCAAACTCATCAACGTTTGTTTGGTATTAACGCCGCTTTCAACACTTGTTCAGTTATATCACGGCGTTTCCTAGGTAGGTTACAAGTAAAAATGTACGCTCTACCACTACGCTACTATAATAATAGAATAAGACTAAGAGATCACATAAATAGCGAAACATCTTGTTTCTTTTCAAATATTAAAGCCGATACTTCATCTCTCATACGACTCATACTAAATATATTATCAGCTGTTTCTCCAGTTTACCCACGTGCATATATATATTCGGAACTTTTTCCTATGTGTTTGGAAAGTGGTGGTCGTTTACTCAAAAATAAGAACAAATGATGTGTTGACTAAGGACTGGTGATGCAGTATATGGAAACATAAGCGCAAGAAACAAATGTTTCAATGTGCTAGAACAATTCTGTCATCTGTGTACGCACTATTGTCACAAGAGTCTATAAGGGTCATGTTGAATTTAATAGCAGGGTCACTTTGTTTACGTACTATTGTCACTATAGTCTTATATGAGTCTTGTTGAATGTGTTAACAGGGTCAAAATGTGTACGCACTATTGTCACTAGAGCCTTATATGAGTCATGTTGAATTTGATAGCAGGGATAATATATGTACGCACTATTGTCACTAGAGTATTATATGGGTCTTGATGAATGTGTTAACGGGGTCAAAATGTGCACGCACTATTGTCACTAGAGCCTTATAAGGGTCATATTGAATGTGTGCAGGGTCAATATATGTACGCACTATTGTCACTAGAGCCTTATAAGGGTCATGTTAAATTTGTTTTCAGCAGGGTCAATATATGTACGCACTATTGTCACTAGAGCCTTATAAGGGTCATGTTAAATTTGTTAGCAGGGTCAATATATGTACGCACTATTGTCATTAGAGCCGTATAAGGGTCATGTATGTTAAATTCGTTAGCAGGGTCAATATATGTACGCATTATGTCACACAAGTGTCTTATATGGGTCATGATGAATTTGACAACAGGGGCAATATATGTACGCACTATGTCACCAAATTATTAACGTGCTGTTTACATTATTAAAACAACCAATACATCTATGTGCTCTTGGTAAAACCCTAGAATTGTGGAACCACTTGATACACTTTCACAAACCTAAACGTAAAGCCGAAACGGGGGATTAACAAACCTAACTTCCCCCAAGGATCGCATATGACTGTTAGAAGATTCTGGGCAATTGTTATTGCAAGGAAATTGTCTCAAGTTCCAGTTCTATCTGAATCATCATCGTCTTTAAACGAAAACAGAGGAAATGTGGGGTTTTATACATGCCACTGGTATCTGTGTCACGTTGCCTATTTAACTGATCTATAGTCTGGTTTCTTTTTGTTTATATTTTGTTATTTAATGTACATGTACCTCTTCTCACATTATTATGTATGTGTTGAGTGAAACAAAAACTTGTAAACTTGTTGAACAGTACCTTTCGATAAGAAGGCATATATACCATTTTCTTTTCATTTAACAGGTTCAGTCATCACAGACATATTAACTCGATTAGGAATTGTCTCAGTTGATATCTCTAATCGTCCCGCTTTCAGATCGGTAAGTTGATCAACCCAGTTTTGATACGAACTGCCTTTTCTGAGGAAATCTGAACTACGAACTTTCTATCGCATTTTATTAACGACATTGTTGTCCAAAGCCTTTGTGATAAGCATTGAATTATGTGAAAGAGTTCCAAATTTCGTACGATCTGGTTTCCGTATAGTTTGCTCGAGGAATTCCCATTTAAGACCTATTGTGTCTACTTAAAGTTTGCCTTGAGGCTTCTTAACAAAGGAATTGTCACTTTTCATGCTAAATATTTCCGTTTGTCAAATGCGTTTTGACAGAGTCTTATCTGCTTTTAGATCATATGTCAGGTTTAGGTCCATTCCTGAAGGAGACGTATCTGACAAGACGTCATCAATGTCATAATCTCGCTGTAACACTGACCCCTTCGGCTACGTGATGCACGAGTATTCTTACTGCTCTTGCGCGAAATTTTGGATTTTGTTAGGTCCGTTGGGCTTCCTGTTCAAATTCTGTTTTCGGCATTTCTGCGAAATCATCCGTAATTCTTCATGGAAGAGTTTTCAACCCTGAATGATACAAATTAACAAATGATACTGTACGCCCGTCGGGGTTTTCGTCCATGTTCTACTTTAAGATTAAGTGTCATCTTGAATGTACATTTGCATGTTGTCATGTCAGGTCATGTAGACTGACATCATTTCCGTGATTGATTTTTTCAAACTGTTTATAAGGATCAGGTTGATCAGAGATTGTCCTCGTGATTGGATGTTCTGTGACTGTAGCGTTCTGGTCATCTCATCTTCTTAGCCGATAATTTTTGAAATATGATGTAGATGTTCACCTTGTTACAGTATAAAAGTATTGTGGATCATTTCGTTGTTCAACTTATTGTTTTTGTTACAAGTTCGAAAGACTAAATCCATTCCCAAAGACAATTTGAAAACTTTTAGCAATGTCTCCTTTTCACACAATTATTTCAAAATTCGTCTGTTCCATGGGCATTAGAATGCGTCTAAATATCGGAAAGGGTTAAATATACGAATATACAGAGTGGTATGAATAGATATTGGCCTGTACTCATTTTTCCAAATTATAACTTTAACCCTTTACAGAATACAAGAATGACATTCGGGATTTTGGTGGATCGTTTGCGACTTCCGGTTGAACTTCTGTCTTCGGTTTTTCTCGGAGATCTTCCGTATTTTTCGTATTTGCCGACGAAGTATACTTCACGTTTTCAGATATTTCCACATTGGAAATAAAGTCACAGAACTTAAATCGGAACGAGTTCACAACCCCTAATCAAATAATACCAAACGCTCCAGGTCCGGTTTTTGTCCATGTTTTTGTATCGATCTAGGACTGGTGCCATATTGAATGGAACCCTTTTCCTGTTGGTGTTGTTGTTGGAACCTGTTAGCTGTTGACGCTTCAGGTCAGGTAGACGGAACGTATCACCGTGTTTGATCTTAGACCGTTTAAATGGATCAGGTTATTTAGACATTATCGTCTTGATTGGTTATTCTGTGACTTGGTAACGTTCTGATCTTCTAAGTCTAAGATGTGTTGTGCGTTTGGTTTAATTTTACCTCCCTCGTGCAAAAGTCAAATTAACTGAACCCTCTCTGTCTTTCTGAATGTTGTTCCTCCATGTATAAAGGGATAACATTTATATGATATAAATGGGTGACATAATGTATATTTTAACTTAAACATTAATATCAAACAATAAGACGGAAATTTAATAATTTGAATACTGACACATTCAACATAATAAGCAATTCATGAATTATCCATAATTATCTATATCGTCCCGATATTATGTTTATATCATCTTCTTACCTCCATGTAAGAGAGTATATTTTATGTAAAGGGTTATTGTATACGTTTGTTGAAGAAGATTGAAATAAAAAACAAAATATTTCTTTATACAGGTTAAAATATCTTTACAACTATTACACACTGCCTGGCTATATACAATAGTATTAGTAATATAATATGATAATATATTTATACAGACACTACGACAACCTTTAGATGTACCTTGTTTATCGAGATTTAGAGCCATTTTAAACATTTTGTCAGCAATATCACGGCGGCAATCTCATCTAACAATGGGATTCAGATAACAAATACACTTGTCTAATAACGTGTCAGGTGGATTTATATCGAACGACATAGATATCAATACTGTTTATTTGGTTTGATCTACATGGTAAAACAGTTAGTTATGTACCTGCGGTGCCTACTTTTTGTAAATCTCCTTGGTTGATTATACCTGTAAAGAAACTATAAAAGTATTTCCCGACAGTAACAGACTTTTATACTGTAAATCTAAACGTACAGCTTAAAATATATTTATAAATTCAAAAAAATACAAAATACTAACTGCAGAAATGATAGTTTATCTTTAGGTGATTTTGTTGATCCCTTTAAACATAGTTCAGACTGGGATTATGTTTTATTTTAACTGAAGAATATAGTTATTCGCGTATTGATACATTATATATGGAAAAGCTCGACAAATCATTCTGTGTAAACGAAATATCGAATACGTTTAGTTCACTATAAAGACACTAAAGCAACACAGTATCATTCTTTTTTATTGATTCAAACGAATTCGTATCACCTTACCTAGCCACAATTTTCAAAAACATTGTTTAAACTGGTGTCTACCTTGATACTTTGCGTAACGGTGTTATCGTTCATGGTCTCAAGAAAGAAAATAAACATAATAAATTCTATGATCGGGGGACTACCCTTGTTAATATCATGGCGAAGATATGTTTCCAATAATTAAGAATTAAAATTAACAAGTGGTGTGAATCACAATCGCAATTCGTTTTTCGAGATAATCATAGAACTGATTGTGTATTTCTACAACATGTCATTGTTCAAAATATGTTGAATAAGAAGTCTAAGGTATATCGTGCAGCTATTGAGTATTAGATGTATTTTATACAGTAACATTACATAAATTACAACAACCCTTACCTGTTTTATCGAAATTGAACGCCGTTTTAAAAAATTCTTTCAAGAGACATCACGGCGGCAATTTCATTTACAATGTGTTTTCTGGCTTTCTTGTACCGTTATTCTACCATTCTTCCAAAAAATCCTGACTGCCTCCCCCTTAGCTTATATAGCCCTCTGATTGTAGATAATACTTCGGTGTTAACACTAAATGTCAAGGGTGGAACAAGTGCGTTAAATAGGCGCTGAGCTAAACTTAAGTACATGGATGGTAGGATCTGTACCAATCACCTTTCCTACAAAGAAAGCGCACTTTTGACAAATGAAAGTAGAATATATATAGTTCTATTCTAGTGTAAATCATTACGAACTTAGACGTTTCCGCCATAGTCAAATTACAGTGTTCCCATCATAATTGAGTTTCTTAAACGAATTATAAATTTGATGGAAACACATGCATGTCTTTATACAAAGGTAAGAATCAAGTCAAAATTAGTTGTGTATGCATTTTATTAGGGTATCTATTTTGTGTTTTCATTGAGATAGGTATTCTCTTTGTGATAAATCGGGTTTGGAATGTTCCAAAATTCTTGCAGTAAGTCAGGCATCTTACATTTCGTATCCTTTTTACAATGTGTATGTTTTTAAGAGATTCATTTGATTAAACCCGATTGTAAATGCACGTAACATAAACAAGTTTAGCTTTAATATATTTGTATAAAAAAAATAGGAAACTGGATACAATGGTATGATTACTATCAAAGCAATGATTAAAGCCGTGGTCACACCATACGTAGTTGACCGTAGTGGGGAATGACCGTAGTCGGCCGTAGTTGAACGTATGAAACGTAGTTGAACGTGGTTACACGTAGATAACCGTAGTTCAACGTAGTATTGAACGTAGTTTGAACTTATGATTTGCCCGTAGTAAGCACATAATTTTTCAACATGTTCAAAAATTGGTTACGGTTAAGTACGTTGGTGTGACCCTACTGTGAGCGTAGTTTGAACGTAGTTGACCTTAGTTAACCGTAATTGACCCTACTTGAACGTAGTTCACACGTAGTTAAACGTAGTTGTCCGTAGCTACACGTAGTGATACCCTAGTTAACCCTAGCCATTATGCTCGAATTTACTTCACCGTACTTCTACCTAGTTGGCCGTATTTGACCCTACTTCACCGTAGTTCACACGTAGTTCAACGTAGTTGTCCGTAGCTACACGTAGTGATACCCTAGTTAACCCTAGCCATTATGTTCGAACGTACTTCAACCTAGTTGACCGTAGTAACACTACGGCAGACTACGTTTCAAATGAACTACGGTCAACTACGTGCATGAACGTAAGTGTGACCATGGCTTAAGGGGAAGTAACCAGCTGAAACTATTTCAGATTTCCCTAACAAGGTCGCAATTGTTATCTCCCTTCGGTGACAGAAGTTGCTATTTGAGTTGTAGAGGGAGGGGTGGGGTGGGGTATACTTGCACACATTGGTTCATTATTTCAACTATTCTAACCCTTTAAATAGAATATAAACTACTATTATCACCTATATGTCATCGTAATACAAAGTTTGACTATTCCATCATTATTTATCGACATAAAGGGTTACACAAAACACTTTAACAAGAACTGTATGTGTCATTTAGCTTAATTTTTAAGGCAAGCAGATTTTGTTAAGGTTTCATTTGATAATCATCCAGAGATGGACGAATTTAAAACTACTTACAAAGGTTAGCCACACTTGATGTCCAAAGGGCAATATTAATTTCTTAGATAATAATTTAGAGTTATAGGATTTCTCCATTGAGCTCGTCCCAAAAGACACGTGTACAGATTCGCTCCAGTACCCATCCCATCATATTGCATGTTAATTCTTATTCAAGATTAAACCAGTTTTTAGCTCGACTATTCAGAGAATATGAGAGCTAATCTACTCAGACTGGCGTCGGCGTCGGCGTCCGCGTCACACCGTGGTTAAGGTTTTGCATGCAAGTACATATTTTTCACAATAGCTCAGTAACTACTTAATGTATTGCATTGAAACTTTGTACAATGCTTCCCAATCATCACACCTATACATTTTTAAGTTAGATATAACTCTATCCTGCATTTAATGAAAGTTCTTTTCCTTTTATGCTTAGAAATTCTGGTTAAAGTTTTGCGTGCAAATACATTAAGAGTCCATATCTTAGTAACTACTTGATGCATTGCATTGACACCTATCTATCACACCTATGTAAACAAGCTACTACGATAACTATATCCAGCATCCAATGTAAATTATGGCCCTTTTTTACTAAGAAATTATGGTTAAAGTGTTGTTTGCATATCTCAGTAACTACTTGATTAACTGTATTGACTCTTAATACAACCCTTCTCAACAATAATACCTATGTACACTATCAACTAGTGATAATTCTATCCTGCATATAATGCGAATTATGCAACTTTTTGAACTTAGAAATTCTAGTTAAAGTTTTGCGAGCAATTACATTAAGAGTCCATATCTTAGTAAATACTGGAACCTTATACAGCCCCTACCAACCATCACACCTATGTAAATAATTAAGTTAGATATCTATATCCTGCATATAATGCAAATTATCACCCTTTAACAAATTATGGTTAATGCTTTACATTCAACAACATTAGAGTCCAAATCTCAGTAACTAATAAACGGTGGAATAGTCGAGCGCGCCGTCTTACGGACAGCGCTTGTTAATTCCAAAAAGTGGAATGATTGTTAAATAGCTTTTCAAAATGAAAAACGCTAATACGTCAGCTGGCTCTATTACTGACAAGTAAAATTAAAACTGACACAACAGTGAAATCATTTTCAGAACAAAGTGCATGTATAATTTATTAATAGCTAAATGTATATCACGTGTTTGGGTCATTATCAAAATTTATATACATTTTGGTTTAAGATTTTCTGTAAAATAAAGATTGATGAATATCATTTGTTTCTGCCGGAGAACTTTCATTAACATTATAACTTTGCTATATATGAATATGCAATCAAAGAATTGTCCTGTTTGAGAGTTTGACACTTTTTTAGAATTTTCGCACACACTTTGTTGTCTGTGGTGTTACTATCATATAATCACACACTGATCAAATACAAACATATTTTTAATACTTCCAAGTCACTGGATATCATTATATGAATAAGATAATCATAACGAGACAAAAAATGAATTTCATTGGTTAATCAGATTAGAGGTTTTAAGGTAGTTAAGGGGTCGAAATTAATATGGGTCAGTTTGTGATATCTTACAACATTGACAGAGTAGTTAAAATAAATGAAGGAAAGAGGTAAAGATAGCCTTTGAAAAAAAGAGATAAATCTCTATGATCATGTCCTACTTGTAGTCAAATTAATAATTTTTAGTAAATTTTGTGCACCAATTTATATGCTGTAACACCACAGACAAATTATAACACCAAGGACATAAATGTAACACCATGGACACCAGTATGTTTACTATTTTACTTTATCAAGATAAAACATAGAACCAAAGAAAAAGACCAACCATCAAATTGTCTCCTGACAATAACAAAACTATGAACGCAAAAAAGAGGGATTTAACGTTTGCCTTTTAAATTGTCTGTGGTGTTACATTTTTGTCTGTGGTGTTACTATATAAATGAAAAGGACAGAAGAAAGGAGTCGACTGGGTTTTTTTTATGTTTGCGTGAACAATTAATATTAAACATAGCTGGAAATCAGCAATATTCAGGATTTAATTCAAGCAATTTTCATTTATTTTTACAAAAAAAGTGTATTTGTCTTTGGTGTTATGGTAAAATGTCTGTGGTGTTGCTTTTTGAAACAAATATAGCCTGCATACATAGTGTGACCTTATTTTTTCTTTATTTATGTGAACTATACTGACATTCCAATGTGTGATATATGTCAATAATGTCTTCTAGACAACAAATGTTAAGAATAAAGAAAATATCAGAAACAAAGGGCATATTTTTCTGTGGTGTTACTTTTCTGAAGGTAACACCACAGAAAGTAACACCACAGACAAACCAGTGCATAAATGTTCGAAACAAAATGATAAAGGATCCCCGTCTAATTTTTTAAATGCACTTCCTGTTAAACACAAGAGTTAAAATATTATGAATTAACAAAACTCTTGCCAGCTTCTAGTATTAAGAACTAGTCACATGAACACCACAGACAATTATTTTTTATACTACTCTAATCCCTGTTCCCTTTTTTTTTGCCAATTCTTGGCATGTTTTTCTAATTTCGTCTGCTCATGGCATGAACAGGATATGGAGTCCTGGGAGAAACTATTATCATTAAAATAGGGCAAGAAAGACAACTCTAATTCATCATAGTCATATATGGTTACACCACAGACATGAAAACTCGGGACAGGTCTTGAAGCCAATTTTAGGATAAATCGCGACAGATTTTGAGGATTTTTTTTTTGAAAATTTAACAATTAATAGGGCAAAGAAAACTTGGATTGAGTCAAAATATCAATATCACCATTTTTAAGGGAATACCAAAAAAGGAAAATTAAATTTAAGAAAAATAACAGTGAAAAATGTGAAAAACTTGTCCTTTATGGAGGTATAAACCAGTTATGTCAATTAAATATGCACAGTTATCTATAAGGTTGAAGAAAATACATTGTATATTATGCAAAAACATCTTGTTTGCAATGAATTTTATTGGCAAAGAGATTTTATACCAAAATAACAGAGAAGTGCATGTCTTTTGATAATGACCCGTTTACACCTACTCTTTATGACCACAGACCACACACGTACATATATTATTCATTAAGACAACTCGACAGGACATTTTTAACACATATTTAAGACCTAGTTCTTATGAACATAACGTTACGTCTACTGGAACTGAGTCTGTTAAGCATGATGTAGCAATACCGAATAATGGCAGACGGTACGGGGCATGTGTCGTCTGACCAGGCTCTTTATTCTTGGCTTTCTGACATCAATATTGCATCTTGATATTCCTAAAATTGGCTACGGGACCTTCAAAATACAAAGCTTGAAAAGTTGTATTAGCATTTAAGCGGTCTAGATGACGGATAACTTAGACAGTCTTTAATGTGTACATACCATATCACTTAACATTATTTCGACCAATCAGATTCTTGGGCACACAATGTGAGGGCATAGTATTAGCGACCGTTAATGCTTCATAACAAACATTTAAGGTTCGTTTTGTGTGTTCTTAAAGTCCTTTTTTTTTTTTTTTTTTTGAATTATGACAAATCCGAAGTGGTGATATCAAACACTTTTTAGAGATTGGAGCTAGTCTGCCAGTGCTAAATTTTCCGAGTGTCATAATAGCCTGCCAAACCGTTCAGTATTAGCAGATATCGTTTTATTAAATTGTTTACATACAGACGGACACCTACATACATGTTGTTCTGACCTTTGTATAGGAGGTCAAATAATCATCAAATATTTCTATTTCTGCTTCAGATTCGGCATTTATATTATAAATTACACGTAATAAGACACAAATGACACAAATACGAGGGTGTCTCAGAAATTCGTGGACTTTTCTCATAAGTTTTGTTTTGACATATAAAATTACTTGTTATTAACATTAAACAATCTTTGGTCTTCATGGAATGAAATAAATGTAAAATTAGTGCATTTACACTATACTATACCTATAATACGTTTCTATGGAAACCTAGTAACGTCCACCCGGCGCACACCACTAAAGCTCTTTCATATATAGTTTGACAACTGAAGAGAGGTTAAAATTATTGTTATACATTTTTCCTATGAAGTTTTAACAAATCGCCATCTGAAAACGTTAAAGTCAACTATTATTTAAATTGTTAATTATGAACTACTGATTTAACTTTTTTCACACAATGTTTCAATTCCCCAATATCTGTAACTAACTCGACATTTATAAAAAAGTATTTTTCACACTACACTTCCCATTTACTTTGCATGGATCTGATGACATGTTTTCACGATCCATGTGTATGGGCAAATAAATGGTAAGGCTGCGTCAATCAAGAAGGACACTGTACGTCTTTATTTGCATTAGAATGTGCATATGACCATGAACATAAATTAAGCTGTCATTTAAAATGTTCACAGACATGCAGTTAGACAAGGAAGACTTGTTAATATTTCTTTTGATTTAGTGTTGATTTAGTATTCAGTTATATCAAGGTGACAGTATAAATATCCAGGATCCATGGGTTACTAACCAGTAATAGACTAGCGCATGTGCCTTTCGGAAAAGGTACTCCATTTTTATTTATTGTTTTTTAGTATCATTTATATCACGGTGACATTACACATATACATGATCCATGTGACCAGTACTAGGCTAAACATGTGCTTTTCAAAAAGGTATATTCTACTGAGCTTGGTTACCCATATTTATTATGATTTGTAAGAGGTTTCAGTATTCAGTTATATTATGATGACAGTACGCGTATCCATGATCCATGTCATAACCAGTACTAGACTAGAACATGTGCCTTTCTGAAAGGTCCCCCACTGAGCTGGTTCATCAATATTTATATTTGACTAATTGTTGTTTTTAGTAGTAGGGACATTACATGATTCAAGTGTTTCTAACCAGTAATAGACTAGAACATGTGCCTTTCTGAAAGGTACTCCACTGAGATGAGTTACCCATATTTATTGTTTTATTGGTTGTTAGCATTCAGTTATAACACGGTGACATTACACGTACCCATGATCCATGTCTTATTAAACATTAATAGGCTAGAACATGTGCGTTTCTGAAAGGTACTCAACTGAGTCGGGTTTATATGAGTCCAATTAGTTATACGGTTACCCGTGTGAGTATGTACGTGACTTCATCAGTGCTAATGTAAGAGATAGAGTTATACCCTCTTGATTTAAATGGTCCTGCATTCGCGCGAATCCCACATAAAGTTGGGTTGCCATAAGGTCTTCCAATTGAATACAACTGGGATATATATTCTGATTTAAAGTGCAAACACAATAAAGACTTCAACGGCAAATAATTCATTCATTTGCGCACTGATTTCAACAAACTTGCCTAAGAGTGAATCAATACCTTTTTCAACAACAGGCGTGGTTTATGTTGGCAAACATTCATCTGTAAACGTGAAAAGCACCATGTATGTGCGCTGTGGTTTGTCACTCGATAATAAGGTTTTAAACCGAGATTCCGTGTTAAAAGAATTGGGACCGGACATGATAACTGATTGTATTAATTGAACAAGTAGTGAGTAATGAAGAAGTGTCTGGAGTATTTTTATTAAGCTGGATTTGAGAGTTGCTACGCTTCGTGTTTGGGACAGTATCCATGTTTTGCAGGATTCCAAGACATGGCCGCGGATATTTTGTAACTTCTCCGGACATACGAGACAATACGTTTTAACCAAACTGTTTACTTGTCCTTTCTTGAAAAAAACAGAAAGGATGCCATTTCCGGAAAATAAAACAAAACAGTTCTACATTTATATACAAAATTTAAAAAACAGCTAAATTGAAAGATCACGGAAACATTACCATTCACTGCTGAACTTATTTTGTTAAGTCTGTTACACCGGTAAATAGCCAGATTAGCCGGCGTATCCACGCTGTCTGATTAGACTGTATACGGCTGGCTGCTCGACTCAACAATTTTATTTTTATATTCCTTAAAATTGCTATGAACTCTTCCACATGCAAAGCTAGAGAAGTTTATTTTAAAGATTCTGCCGTGAAAGGTAACAGTTGACAATTATCCGCTCGTTTTCTAAGATTTTAGTCACATAGCACGAAAACGACATTTTGATTTTTTTTCAAGGACAATTATGATCAAACTACATACTTGTAGAGTCGTTATTTTCTCTCTCTCTCTCTCTCTCTCTCTCTCTCTCTCTCTCTCTCTCTCTCTCTCTCTCTCTCTCTCTCTCTCTCTCTCTCTCTCTCTCTCTCTCTCTCTCTCTCTCTCTCTCTCTCCTCTCTCTCTCTCTCTCCCTCTCTCGCTCTCTCTCTTTTTCTCTTTCTCTTTCTCGCTCTCTCTATATCACTCTGTCTCTCTGTCTCTCTCTGTCTCTGTCTCTCTCTGTCTCTGTCTCTCTCTGTCTCTGTCAGTGTCCGACAAATCCATTGCCCGGAGCCCGCGGGCTACCACAATAATTGATCGGGCTACTGTCATTTTCAAATGAAAGCCCACCGGGCTACTGTTTAATCCTGTGTCTGGTAGCCCGGCCTAATTACTTACACACATGTTGTGTATAAAGAGTGACTGCACGTTACATGCGAAAACCACTCGCTGTGACCATAACAAATCAATAACAGTAGGCGGAGTTACCCACCTGTCAGATCGAGTGGTTTCAGCCAACCGAATCGCGTCTGTAATAGTCAATTAACGGATATATATATATATACCCGATAAGGCGGTCCAATCATTAGTGACAATTGTTCCCTGGGGCAATGTGTTAATCCATGGATGGATGCTAGCGAATAGCCAATGAAATTAAAATATACCCTA
>JASEVX010001473.1:0-15974 GCA_031761405.1 Serripes groenlandicus
ATCAAGTGCCAATGGTCCAAATTATATAAGTATTTATAAGTATATGTATAAGTGTGTCCGAGGTCAATAATTTCTCATAACAATATAGCTCTGAGTACGATTTGGATGTAAATAAAAGGTTTCAAGATTATTCTGAATATCAAAGGACTGAAAGCGCTACTATCAAGGGGCTCACTGCAGATCATGGATGTCACTTGTGCATATATTTAAAGATCACAATAGCGTATCAAGATATACTTTATTTAAAATGGCAGGGTGCCTCATCTTCCATAATTTTGTAGACATTTATTTGTTGGAAAAATGTCATAAAAATTTACACATAAAATACAAAGTTAATGTTATAAATCTTAAGTATTTTATATAACCTGTAGAAAAAATATACACTAGTTGCCTTCTTAGAATAAACTACTTATATCAACAAACAATTCAGTGCATGTTTAAACATTTAGCAAAAGAATTAGAGCAATACCATACAATCAGTTTCCATTACACATTACACCAAACTCTTATTTCAAGCTGATATCACAGCAGGCAACCGCATTTTCTATTTGTTATACAAGGATTTTGCCTCGAAATCGAGCTGAGCCCCGGTAGCTCAGTGATGAGCGGTGCGGGTTGTTAATCAAGGGGTTGTGAGTTCGAACCCCAGTCCGGCCGACATTCGTTCCGTCGTTTGACAAGCGTCATTGTGACAAGCGTCATACGTCTTCCATCAATGGTCTAACTTATATGTTGAAAAGCAGCCAGTTGCTTGGAAAGATTTTTTTTTTTTTTTTTTTTTTTTTTTTGTATAATTTTATTTGTCACGTACATAGGTTGAAGTGAGGTCGTGGCCATCCCCCTTTCAACCTTACACTATTTTGTGTTAGTAATTCATTATTATATACTAATTATATCTATGTAATAAAATTATACAAAAATGTAAAGAGGAAATGAACATAAAAATGTAAAAAAAAAAGAGAGAGAGAGAGAGAGAGAGAGAGAGAGAGAGAAAATAATGAGGTGTGTATATAACCCAGTGTACTTCCTATTAAGAGTGGACTTGTATGACATGTTTTACAATTGCGAACCGTTCTAATTCAGAATCTTTTGTTTTGGTCTCTTTGTATATATTCCATGCTAAATGGAAGCTGTTCTTAAGGCCTACAATTGATGGAATATTTGATTTTGATTTGCAAGAAACTATATATCTTTTGAAATTTAACAACATCGTATCTACTTTATAATCAGAATTACATGCACCTATAAGAACTTTAGCGCTATTTATTTGTATTAGTGGGTCTATTTCTCTTACCATTGATATTAAATGTTGTAGAATTGGTTTAACCTTTATACATTCATAAAATAAATGGAGTAGCGTTTCTTCTCTTTTATTACAAAAAGAGCATATGTTACTTGGCTTAAGATTCATTTTTTGTAGGAGGGAATTAGTGGGGAAAAATCTATGAACAATTTTCGTTTGCATCCATTGAATATATGAATCTTTAGTACATTTAAACGTGTTCCCGTATATCTCTCTCCAATTAAAGTGTATATTAGGGTAAAGAGATTCCCATTTTGTTTTACTAGTAGGAGTTTCCTCGTTACTAGTAAGTGTTTTATAAATTAATTTATTTGTATCTTTATTATTAAGAATTTCCTTTAAATATGTTTTTATACCAGGGTTATTATATGTCAATACAAGACCGTCAGTGCCGCTGGTGTTTTCTTTTCTTATAAATGTTTGAACTGTTTTCAATAAACCATAATACACTAAAAAGTTAAATTTTTTACTTAAAATGGCCTCAATATTTTCTAAGCTGATAAATTTCCCATTGTTATACATTAGATCTCTCACCATTCTAAATCCTCTATCATACAATTCTTTGATATATATAACTTTCGAATTGATTTTAAAATGTTCATTGTAGAACAAAGGCATGTTTAATATCTTATCCCAAGAGTTGATTTTAATTTTGTTTATGTATTCTATGTACGATTTTAATACGTCAATCCAAAAATCGTTTTTCACGGTTTTTGAAGTAAGTTCACAAAATAATTTTCCTAAATTAATTATTTTTCTTACGTCAAATAAATTGTATATCATTTCATAGCATTTGTTATTTTTAGAAGTTATTAAGTTCTTTAGCCATTTTAATTTCATGGTAGAGATAAAACTTTTGATATCTATCATATTTAAAACCCCTTCCACATAACCTTTAATGAAAATTGTTTGTTTTATTTTAGCTCTTCCATCCCAAACGAATCTATACAGCGTTTCATTAAAGTTTTTTATAATGTCTGCTTTTGGAGACGGAAGGCTAAAATAAATGTGTTAAAATTGGAATAAGGAGTGATTTTACGACTGTTATTCTACCAATAGGTGTTAATTTCTTTCTTTTCCAATAAGATATACATTTAGAAAGGCTTTTAAGTTTTGGCTCAAAATTTAAATCATTCATTTTGTTAAGGTTCACGTCAAAAATAATGCCCAGTAACTTAAACTGCGTTTCTCCCCAGGTTAATTTCCACTTTGTTTTTATTGAGTGTATACTATATTTGCGCGATCCAATCCAGATATCCAGCTTGGAAAGATTGTTGTGTGTATTACTGGTGTAAGAAAGCCAGGAAACACATGAGTAGCTGAACTTGCCACCGTGATATTTCTAAACAATTGTTGAAAACGGCGTTAAACACTAATCAATAAATCTCGAAATAGAGTTAAATATTTTGGGGCTGGATGAGTTTCAATGAACCAGAAATTGAGAGCGATAAGTATTGGCTTTTATCTTTGGTTTTGCATGTATTTATGTTGCTGTGTGTCTTTGCCATATTTCATTTTAAGTTGTTTGTAAATGGCCAAAGGCATGTTTTTATGCCGATTGATAAAGAAGTTGAGTTGAGATGACTTGTGTTTTGCATCACAAACCAGGTTAGATAAAAAATGTTAAATTAAGACTTTCTTGTGGTTGGGTTATATCGATCTACTTTCGTTGCTGTGGCGATTGATTTGACAATCGCCACAATGCTAACAGAAATAACAACAACGAAAATAAATACATAGTCAGTTTTGAACAGCCCGTTGAGTTTTATTCTTTACTGCAAACCAATTAACCTACCGTTAAACCGCCAAATATATAGTTCCATCAGTGATGCAGAGACACGATTAATAATAATCATGTCAGTGCTACTTTGGTACCAGATTGATACTTAGATTTGAGATTTATCGAGATAATATCTACATAGAATTAAATTATGTAAATATGATCTTTCTTCATGTTTGGGTAGATAATAAATATCATTGCGCGTTGAAAAGTACTCTTAAAACACCTCGCCAAAATTGAAATTCCAAAAGGTTCTATAAATAGCTCGCGAGAATGGTTATCGATTGTTCTTAAATCTCAATATTATAAACGCTTTATTTTGTAGTTGTTGCACTATATGAAAGCGTCTAGATGATAAGACTGGTTTACAAAGGTTTAAAGGACTCGATGTCATGCAGTGTACAGGTTAGACACGTCTGTACGTTCTAGCGTCAATTAGCAATCAATGCGGAAAGTGTAGCCGAATTGAGTTGGAGATCGAGCATTATCGTATATGCTTATATATATTGAAAATCGCAAGGCCTAAACCGAGATACTGCTTGTTACTTTTCAGGATTTTCTACACGATCGCCACTACTGTGCCATCGACGCTTTGATTAATAATGTATTCTGTGTAAGAAAGGGGAATCTGATGTAAAAATGTCAATGTTTAACTTAGTTTAATGATTTTGACGATGGATTCGAAACTATGCAAATCATCCAGAGTGCCTACGACATAAAACGCATTCCTTTGATTGGCATCATAAATGAAGATATGCTTTGATATTTATGACATGTTATTATTATTACACAAAAATAAGATTGACTGAGTACCATAATTGTGTTTTGACATGTTCACCTCGTAAATTACCTGACAAATGTAAAATAAAATACATCTTGAAAATAAAAAAAGAATGGCTAAGTCACAAGAAGAACCACTGAGGTACCAGAGAAGACCCATATCCGTGCAACCTGATCAGGTTCATTTCGCCATACAGTCGTACACATTGAAGCCCCTGACAGATAGGATATGGCTAAGAGCCGCCTGTACAAGTTTCTGATTTGGTTGTAAATAACTGTCAATTGTAAATAACTGTCAATAATTTGTAAATAACTGTCAATTGTAAATAACTATCAATTGTAAATAACGCAAATAGCTGTTAATTGTAAATAACTGTCAATTGCAAAAAAAACTGTCAATTGTAAATAACTGTCAATTATAAATAACTGTCAATTGTAGATAACTGTCAATTGTAAATAACTATCAATTGTAAATAACTGTCAATTGTATATCACTGTCAATTGTAAATAACTGTCAATTGTAAATAACTGTCAATTGCAATACCTCGGAAGGTCGTTTTTCTTATAACTTGAATTTATTATCAAAATGCGTTACCACATCAATTCGAGTGGCGTTATTGCGTCGCGTGCATTGGTTTTTTTTGTTCTGTGCAGGTCGTCTGATTTTGATTTTTGCTTTTCCCCAAATATCGTCATTCTAAAAAGTGACTTAGAAAAGGTTTTTATACTGTGGTCTGAAAAGTATTAATAACTAAACGTCTAGAACAAGAATGTTAACAAAGGGCTTATAGCAGCAATGTTAACCAAGGGCATAGCGCAGCAATGTTAACAAAGGGCATAGAGCAGCAAAGTTAACAAAGGGCATAGAGCAGCAATGTTAACCAAGGGCATAGAACAGCAATGTTAACAAAGGGCATAGAACAGCAATGTTAACAAAGGGCATAGAGCAGCATTGTTAACAAAGGGCATAGAGCAACAATGTTAACAAAGGGCATAGAGCAGCAATGTTAACAAAGGGCATATATCGGCAATGTTAACATAGGGCTTATAACAGCAATGTTAACAAAGGGTATAGAGCAGCAATGTTAACAAAGGGCTTATAGCAGCAATGTTAACCAATGAGGGCCTAGAAAAGCTCTATTAACTTGAAATCTAGAAAGGCTATGTTAACAGGGGGTTGAGTTTACTGAGTACGAAGGCAATTGTTTATCTTGTGCATAGATAGCTATTATTTTCGGGGGTGTATAGACAGCTGATGGTGGCATATCATTTTCAAAACGCAAGTATATCATGATATTTTGTAAGAAGAAATACAAGTGTGCTTATAGATTATTTTCACTTTCTCGAAGTCTGACCTGGA
Organism: Serripes groenlandicus; assembly: GCA_031761405.1. Classification (NCBI taxonomy): domain Eukaryota; kingdom Metazoa; phylum Mollusca; class Bivalvia; order Cardiida; family Cardiidae; genus Serripes; species Serripes groenlandicus. The sequence continues at coordinate 5,224 of JASEVX010001473.1, forward strand.
TATTTCCCGTTCGCCATCGAGTTTCAAATGAATCCAATGCAAAACGACCACCATGAACAGCATAATAATTAATGAGCCGTCCCACGAGAAAGCCAACATTATGGCCTATGCGTAATGTATTGACCCAGATCAGCCTGCGCAGTCCGCGCAGACTGATCCGTGCCGACAATTTCCGTCTCATAGGATAGAGGTATAGAGTAATGATTCATGAAACAGAAAATCCGCAGGAGGCGTAAAGTGTCTATCCTGGTAAACCTGTGCGGCATGTTTAGGCTGATCCGGGTCGATACTTTACGCAGTGTCCAAAATGTTGGTTTTCTCGCGGGACGGCTCATATAAATTATTTTAATATATTGCAATTTGGTCATGACACCCATTCATCAAAATTCATCAAAATAATAATAAAAACAAAAATGCAAAGATTGATTTCCGATTCAGTATGTGGTCATGCATATATAAATCTACATATCAAAAAAGTTATCATAATTCATATTGAATGTTATTTTGAATGATGATATTATGCATTACCTGGTTCAAATATTATGATGAGTTTTCGAAAGTGCCACCTATGCAGTATATGACTCAGTGCATACGAAAAGGTACACGTTGGTATTTTCTGAACAGTGTAGGGTTAATATTGTCAACCTAATCAGTCGTATCAGAGTCCACACCCGTTGACGGAATCTTCTAACAAGCGTGTTAAAGTATTATGTAAACAGTGTAGATCGTGATCAAACTGCGATCTATACTGTTCAGAAAAGCCATATATTACCTACAACATATAACTCCGACGCACTTTCTAAATATCTTGAGAAGACAACTTTGAACACATCTAGAGAAACATAAACATATATGAACAATCTTTATAGATGATATGGATCTATTCTGTTCTCCAACATAGACACGAAGGGTCATTTAGATATGTCCAGACTTATTGCTGATTTGACTGTTATGATTATGTATGAGCCGTTCCACGAGAAAACCAACATTGTGGACTCCTGCGTTAAGTATCGACCAGGATCATTATAAGCATGCCCCGCAAGCTAATCTATGCAGACACTTTTCGCCTCATGTGGCTTTTCTGTTTCAGGAATCAATAAAACTATACCTCTATCCTGAGACGGAATGTGTCGGCCCGGATTAGCCTGCACGGACTGCGGCGCAGGCTGCTCTGGGTCGATACATTACGCAGAGTCCATAATGTTGGTTTTCCCGTGGAACGGCTCATATGTATTTCACTACGTAGGATGTTTTAGTCATGGACAAAGAACATAGAGGATAATAAGCATTTAACTCGACTCGTAACTTATTATAGCGAAAACAATATCGTTTATCATTAATCCTCGACTGTATAATGAATCCAAATAGTTTAATTAGTGATCTATCAAAACAGATATTGTTCAAGTAACCTGTAAAAGGCAAGAAGGGATGGTCCATAAGTACTCGCTTAAATATAGTTGTGTATACAATTAATTGATTGGTTGGTCGGTCTTTTGCGCCGCTTGTTCAGTAATATTGCGGTGCTACATGGTCAAGTTGTCCATATATTTCTGGCACCAGCCAGTCAGACTAAAGAAAATGAATATATACCTATACAATATGTCAGATACAATATGTCAGATAGATAATTATCTAGAAATATTTGTTACATAAAACGGAAAAGGTTCATAGTAAGGGAACAGCAACAAGCTTTATTAAGTCATCACGAATTGAATAACATTCCAAAATATATCCACATACATTTAGTAATACTTTCTTGTTTTAACTTGTCAGTATTTGTTTTGAATTTGAGAATAGTGGGCCATTACATATTTCTAAGATGATATCTGAACATTAAGGCTACATGTAAGACAATTCTATTCAGTTTCGACTAGGTTAGAAGGACATATCTTGCAATGCCTCTTGGTCTCTTGGAATACCATTTAAGTTACCAGATTCAATTCTAACCTGAAATACAAGCAAATAATTCACGCCATATTGCTTATTACTGGACAATTATCGATCTAAATTGAAAGTTAATTGTTGAAGCCTTTCCTATTCGTTAACCATGTTCAATGTTGAAAAACATTCTCAATGTCACAGTAACACAATCACAATTGCTATTGGCTAATCGGTACGACCTGTCCAATTAGATTTTATTTTTCTAATTGCGATTTATGATGGAAATGATATTTAGACTGATCGTTGAACACGGGCCCATATAAGTATTGCTCGGGAATTCATTGACTCATTTAAGAGTTTCAGGGACAACGAAATGACATCGAATATTTGTAATTAGACATCGGAGCCAATAAGGTGTAACAACAAATACATATGAGCCGTCCAATGAAAAAACTAACATTATGGCTTCGACGTAATATTACGACCCAGATCAGCGCAGACTAATTCGGACCGACACATTCCGTCTCAGGGGGATATGTGTATAGAGTAATGATTCCTGAAACAGAAAAAGGCGAAAAGTGTTTGCCCGGATAAGCCTGCGTGGCATTCTTAGGCTAATCCGGGTCGATACTTTACGCAGAGTCCACACTGTTGGTTTTCTCGTGGGACGCCTCATATCGGTAAATGTGATAGGCGATTTCCGTCTAACGTCGCTTGAGATCGGAATTGTTTGTGAACTTGTCGTCCATTTCCGGAAACTTGTCAAAGAACAATAGCGATCTGTAAGTAAATCGCAGCGGCTCATTAAAGATGTTGTACCTTAAGCTGCACATTGCAAATACAAGTACCTGTTTCATTGGAGTTCAACACTATTTTCTTAACAACTCGTCAGTTATATCACAGCGACCAATTAAAGTAACATCTTTTCTCTGGCTTTCTTAGCCAATTGGTTGAGGACATATGACGCTTGTCACAACACTTTTGTCAATCATTGTAAGTAATCAAATGGCTATGAAGAGGTATCATAGCATACTATTCGACCTAAAAGTAATTGTAGAGGTATCATACCATATTATTCGACATAAACGTAACTGAAGAGGTATCATAGCATACTATTTGACATAAAAGTAATTCAAGAGGTATCATAGCATACTATTCAACATGAACGTAATTGAAGAGGTATCATAGCATACTATTCAACCTAAAAGTAATTGTAGAGGTATCATATCATACTATTCAACATAAACGTAATTGAAGAGGTATCATAGCAAACTATTCGACATAAACGTAATTGAAGAGCTATCATAGCATACTATTCGACATAAAAGTAATTGAAGAGGTATCATGGCATACTATTCGACATAAAAGTAATTGAAGAGGTATCATAGCATACTATTCGACATAAAAGTAATTGAAGAGGTATCATAGCAAACTATTCGACATAAAAGTAATGAAAGAGATATCATAGCAAACTATTCGACATAAAAGTAATTGAAGAGATACTATTCAACATAAACATAATTGAAGAGGTATCATAGCATACTATTCAACATAAACGTAATTGAAGAGGTATCATAGCATACTATTCAACATCAACGTAATTGAAGAGGTATCATGGCATACTATTCAACATAAACGTAATTGAAGAGGTATCATAGCATACTATTCGACATAAAAGTAATTGAAGAGGTATCATAGTATACTATTCGACATAAAAGTAATTGAAGAGGTACCATAGCAAACTATTTAACATAAACGTAATTGAAGAGGTATTATAGCATACTATTCGACATAAACGTAATTGAAGAGGTATCATAGCATACTATTCAACATAAACGTAATTGAAGAGGTATCATAGCATACTATTCAACATAAACGTAATTGAAGAGGTATCATAGCATACTATTCGACATAAACGTAATTGAAGAGGTATCATAGCATACTATTCGACATAAACGTAATTGAAGATGTATCATAGCATACTATTCGACATAAACGTAATTGAAGATGTATCATAGCATACTATTCGACATAAACGTAATTGAAGAGGTATCATAGCATACTATTCGACATAAAAGTAATTGAAGAGGTATCATAGCATACTTTTCAACATAAACGTAATTGAATAGGTATCAGTCATGTAGCATACTATTCGACATAAACGTAATTGAAGAGGTATCATAGCATACTATTCGACATAAACGTAATTGAAGAGGTATCATAGCATACTATTCGACATAAAAGTAATTGAAGAGGTATCATAGCATACTATTCGACATAAACGTTATTGAAGAGGTATCATAGCATACTATTCGACATAAACGTAATTGAAGAGGTATCATAGCATACTATTCGACATAAAAGTAATTGAAGAGGTATCATAGCATACTTTTCAACATAAACGTAATTGAATAGGTATCATACATGTAGCATACTATTCGACATAAACGTAATTGAAGAGGTATCATAGCATACTATTCGACATATACGTAATTGAAGAGGTATCATAGCATACTATTCGACATAAACGTAATTGAAGAGGTATCATAGCATACTATTCGACATAAAAGTAATTGAAGAGGTATCATAGCATACTATTCGACATAAACGTAATTGAAGAGGTATCATAGCATATTATTCAACATATAAGTAATTGAAGAGGTATCAGAGCATACAATTCGACATAAACGTAATTGAAGAGGTATCATAGCATACTATTCGACATATAAGTAATTGAAGAGGTATCAGAGCATACTATTCCTAGTCGCAGCGCGGCTGTCGTGGTGAGGTGCCATTTGACAGGCACATTTCGTTCCTAGCCTTGTACTATGGTTCTGTTACCTATCATGAGTAAGTGAACATTCGTTGTGATATAATTTAAATAATGTTGAAAACCGCATAAATCCCACAAAAAATAAAGTTTTGAACAGTTAAACGTTATCCTATGTATTTATAGATCGTCCCTCACGGGCAATTTGTTTCTGTCAAATGTCGACTGCACTATATATATGAATATAAAACCTTAAACATTCAAACCCCACAGCGACACGTACATTGAATTATGTATTTCTCAACGTTTGTCGTGATTGTTGCCTTCGTTTCGAGTGGTCTGGTTGACTGTACCATTGACATATCAGCTATTCCCAGAGCACAACCGTTTTTCAACACTCAGAGGGTAAGTGTGAATCTACTTTTTATACAAATGAAACACTTGGTAAAAGTTATCTTTAATTATCATTCTCATTGTCATCGTTAGTTTTTGAAGGACTAATCAGGAAAATATATGGGTATACCAGATACGTACAATTATACTGTATACTCGATATGAATGACATGTCTGTAGACAATATTTTTGCCGATTTTGCTGCTGACGGTTTTTGACCGTTTTCTGCAATCATCGGCACATGTGTACGTCTTTGCAAACCGTCTGTGATGCGGGACGACCTATTGGAATTTGTGATTAAAGAAGAAATTGCTCTCGATAAGCATTTCCATGTTTCCGCGCTCCGCATTGCATAACGGAAAGTGGCGTAACTCTACCGCAACATAATTCATCATTGATTGTATACCTTTTATAACTTATAAGAAAGATGCAAATTATTGAAAAAATAAATAAATATTAATAACATGTAAATCACATAATTATTTTTCTCATGTATTAAAATTTATGAATGGCGTGCGAATGACGTTACACTTTCATCGTTTGAATGATGTCACGTTGTATGTTGAGGACGTCTCATCAATACCGTATTTGGTAACGTATTTGTTTTAGCCAGATTTGTTTAGCCGTCGTGTTGTATTTGTACCGTGATATTGTGCATGCATTTCCGTCGTCAAATGTATACACTAAATGAGCAGTCCCGCGAGAAAAACCATCATTATAGCCTCTGCGTAATGTTTCGACGCAGATCAGCCTGAGCAGTTGAGCGCAGACTAATCCGGGCCGACATATTCCGTCTCAGGGGGATAGAGGTATTGAGCAATAATTTCTGCATGCTTAGGCAGATCCGGGTCGATTCTTTACGCAGAGTCCACAATTTATTTTATTTTTACGCGGGACGGGCTCAAATAAGGAATGTTAAATGGCAGAAACGATACCTTTGTTTGTATTGTACAAATAGGAACGTGGGATATTTTTCATTTTATTTCGCAAGACCGAATTTTTCCATTCTCCGATTGTTTTTTCTATTTTCCATGTTCTGCTTAGTATTCAGGTGTATGGTTTAATCAAGGCAAAATAGATCCATGGACGTGGCCCGGATCGCAACAACTTTCTGACTGGAAGCTGAACTTTAGGTTTAAAGGGAAACAATTCTATCTTATCATGAATTGGAGGTACTTGTTTTATATTTATTTGTATTTACCGATTTCGGTCTTGAAACCGCCCAGTTCGTGCATCCTCGACGGCACACTTTCAGTGGCCGTGAGACTGTGGTATCAATCTATCTATCCATAGTGCCGCAACACAATAAGACTCACACTGAACAAGAAATATCTTTAAAAAAGATAAACGGCGATCAATATGACAAAAACACTAAGAAATGGAACATGCGCATATTATTTGATATTTTATCTTACTTATTAGAATGACAGAAAACTAAAACGTTAAATATGTAATATTTGGTTTATAAATGTTTTAGTTCATATATATAATATATACTTTGGTTTTGATATGAATGAGAGAGAGAGAAAAGCTTGCCTGTGCCGGGAAGCGAACCACTTACATTTCACTTGACAATCCAAGTCAACATCCATCACACTATCGCGACATCACGTTGTTCCGTTCAATGCCGAGAATACTTCACATGACTGAAGATTACACGCAAGGCTCCCAAGAGGTGTACAAGTTGCAATTGACGATAAATAACTGAAAACATATCATGTTAAAAAAATAATTAATATTTTGCTCTTAAATATTATATTTCATACGTGTTCACTGTTTTTTCTACTGAAATTTATTCCTTAAGGAAAACAATTAAAGGTAAGTATGCAGAACATTTCATTTTAAAACTTCACCTTAATAGTGCCTCTCGTAGTATCGCCAATTTAACTATGAACCAATCATAACGTTTCATTTCATTTATTTTTTCGCCATTATTCATAAAATACAACATTTGATTTGTCTAATCTCTACCATAAAGATAACTTCCTCACACCATGCATGTAATGTGTTTTACCAGGGACGTAGAACTACGTCCCCTGGTTTTACCAATACATGTGTATATATATATATGTGACTAGGAAAAGCATTCGTTTATATCACCTACTTTATGTCAAGCAAAGCAGATACACAACCATGCAACCAACCAATATGTGTAGGTTTTGACAGGGAAAGCAGCCATTTATATAAATAGGGAGCCCTTACACATATAATAGAGGAGGAGAATGTGTAATTATCATTGTTAAATCGAGTGCAGTTGTTTTCATATAGGGGTTATAAATTCGAACCAGAAAACTCAATGATTCCTTCTCTTAACAAAAGTCAATGCAACACGCTCAATTCGTCTTCAATCATCTATCAGTCTAACCAAGCTCAACTTTTATCATTCTACTCGTACTGGAGTGGATCACAGTGTGCGACGACTTCCAATAAACTGTATCAAACCCGACCGGGCCAATTTCTTATAAAGGACCCCATAGGTATGTATTCAAAGTCATCTACCGCAACAAAGATGCCATTGCGAGTTGACGTGACTTAATAATCTTTGGACCGGCTCCGTGGTTTACGCCTTGGGAACGAGAGTTCAGGGTTCGATCACCGGTCGGCTCCTACCAAAGTCTTTACACATGGCAGTAACGCACCCCTTCATTCAATGCGCTTATGTTTGAGGGGATATTACTTCGTCTGGTGCATCGAGGACCTGTAGCAATGGTACTTGTAAAAGTAGAGATTACCTCGATTGGCGAGAGTTGACTATATAACACTTACGAGGGTATTGTATTAAACTATTCTCAACTGCAATGGTCCGAATAATGACCTCTATCCGCGATCAATTTATTTTGTCAAAATATATTTCTTTATTTCTCTCTCTTTCTCTCTCTCTCTCTCTCTCTCTCTCTCTCTCTCTCTCTCTCTCTCTCTCTCTCTCTCTCTCTCTCCTCTCTCTCTCTCTCTCATCTCTCTCGTCTCTCTCTCTCTCTCTCTCTCTCTCTCTCTCTCTCTCTATCTCTCTCTCTCTCTCTCTCTCTCTCTCTCTCTCTCTCTCTCTCTATCTGTTTATTTGTTTGTCTGTCTATGTCTGTCTGTATGTCTGTCTGTCTGTCTGTCTGTCTGTCTGTCTGTCTGTCTTTCTGTGTCTCTGTCTGTCTCTCTATGTCTCTGTCTCTGTCTCTCTGTCTCTATTCCTGTCCTCTCTCTCTCTGTCTGTCTTTCTCTGTGTGTCTCTCTGTGTCACTCTCTGTGTCACTCTCTGTGTCTCTCTGTGTCTCTCTCTGTCTCTCTCTGTCTCTGTTTCTGTCTCTGTCTGTCTGTCTCTCTCTATATATGTCTCTCACTGTCTCTCACTGTCTCTGTCTCTAACTGTCTCTCTGTCTCTGTATCTGTCTGTCTCTGTATGTATGTCTGTCTGTCGTCTGTCTGTCTCCGTCTGTCTGTCTGTCTCCGTCTGTCTGTCTATCTGTATGTCTGTCTGTCTGTCTGTCTGTCTGTCTGTCTGTCTGTCTGTCTGTCTGTCTGTCTGTCTGTCTGTCTGTCTGTCTGTCTGTCTGTCTGTCTGTCTGTCTGTCTGTCTGTTTGTCCGTCTGTCTGTCTGTCTCTCTGTCTCTCTCTGTCTCTCTCTCTCTCTCTCTGTCTCTGTCTCTCTCTCTCTCTGTCTCTCTGTGTGTCTCTCTCTCTCTCTCTCTCTCTCTCTCTCTCTCTCTCTCTCTCTCTCTCTCTCTCTCTCTCATCTCTCTCTCTCTCTCTCTCTCTCTCTCTCTCTCTCTCTCTCTCTGTCTATCCCTCTCTCTCACCCTCTCTCAAGTCCGAAAAGTACGGTTTTAGAAATAAAGGTCCTGTTCTGTTTTACTTAGGTGATATATACACGGGAGAGCAGATAATAGTGGCCACGGACTATTCTCGGTTCAGTATAACGTGGGGCTGTATTAAGAGGACCCCGGATGGTATGAGATGTGTTAATCCGTGGCTCAGCGTAGAGACCCGCGAGTTGTTTCCGGGGCCGCGAAGTATACCATACAGTGGACTGGGTACTCAACAAAACATTCGGATTTAGATTCAACCAAATGCGAAAGATAATACACAAAACTCGTAAGTATTTAATTAATTTATACCATTTATGTTTTCATTGTGTACTTCACCAATCGTTACTTGCTTATGGATAGTATGCAACTTTCACAGCATTATTCCAAGGCATGCGTCTGCCTAGATAATTCACAAAGATTCATCATGAACAATTATATATTATAACTCTGCTTGTTTATGTAAACTGTATTAAAAAAACTTCAGTTCAAAAAGAAATACGGTTAAATGAAAATGTTTATTGTTCAACTAAACATGGCTTATTTAACATTTCAAAGCATTCATTCGTCTTCGTTTCTTAGACAGCGGTAATTGCTGTCCATTGGGGGGGATGTCCTGGCAACATCCCTGCATATAGACGTACAATAGTAATTGGAGATTTAGGTGTAACATATAAGCATACACAAGTAACAATTCATATAAGATTTTTCTTATCTGAAGACAGTGAAGAGGCTTTTATTACGCAGTGTGATCACGCACCTGGCGATATTATATCACTTCTAATCTTCACCGGAGCTCTGCTAGGGGAAGTTAGTATTACCATAAACTAAATGTGAATGCCTTTGGATAATTTAACCTTCCGATTGTTTAAATAATTTAACAATGGTAGATGTATAGTATAATGTAATATTTCCATTGTTTTAAGTATTCGTTTATATTAAATTTCATAATTCAATTAATTGCGATGATATTTTTAAATACTGGTCCCTAATACTGTCAGATCCGGACTAGCGAATCGAATAAATCGAATAAATCTCGTTCTTAGACGGGTTCGTTCCACCGCGCTCCCAACCTGTGATGTATTTGGCAGCAATGTGTGTACTTGTAGACAATTATATATAAGCAAGCTGTATGCAGTCATGCATTTATTTTTCTATTTTCAGCTTGTTGATATGTACACTCCTTCACGAAAATCAATCATGTATTGATATAAGCAGATACTTGGACCCATAATCTATTTTTGGAAAACGCATCTACAATATTTTACTAATTTTTAAAATTCTTATCCGGTTCCTGAAATGAGATCAACATTTGATTTTATCGTTGTTCTTTTTGAAAAGTTTGATCACATATTACAATGAATAAAGTCTCTTATTACAAGAAACAGCTCAATGAATTAAGTGTCTTATTAAATATAAATGCTCAATGAATAAAGTATCTTAATAAAACGAAGTTCTCAATGAATATTATTTAAACAAAAAACATTGATGCATATTTGCTGTCATTACATTGCGTCAAGCCATACGAAACTGACATTCGGAGTTTTCGCAATTCATGGCAGCTTATATATCCCGCCCACATCGTCATGCATCACAATCGGTTTCAGCAATTTTGTGTACCAGAACGGACTTGTCGATGTTTGTGATTGGCTAAAACAATGCAACTTGTTTCAATAGCGGATCTATGAATTAAAAAAAAAGGCAAATTAATTTGGAAAGTACCATGTTGGTTGTCATGACTCCCCAAACGCTTCTCTGTCTAGCGCTCAGATTGTGTAGAACACATAAATGTACAGTCTAACCGCTGGTTAAAGACCACTCATGACAATCTGGTCTTTGTTCACAGGTGGTCTTTAATTACAGGGTCATTTATGCAGCAGATGAGTAATTGGGAAATAAATAGTGTTGCTGCT
>JASEVX010001474.1:0-15972 GCA_031761405.1 Serripes groenlandicus
ACTAATGGGCTGCCAGTTTCTTGGAAAGACTGTTGTGTGGAAAACTGGTGTGAGAAAACCAGATAACACAAGAGTAGATGAAATGCCCGCATGATATGACTGACAAATATTGAAAACGTCGGAAAACCCCAATCAATCAATCAATCTAATATATTCATTAACTGTTTGCTAAGTGTTTAAGAAGAGTAAATCAAAGAAAAAAACACTTACGTCATGTTTGTATCCATTTTCACTGTAGTTTAAATTCAAAAGATAATTTAAAAAATTATGTATATTAAAATTGAAATTGACAAACTGTCAAACGTAGATCATCTCATAAATAATAATGATGTCAGGAAAACACTTTACTGCACACTACAGCAACATATACTTCACCGAGGAGAATCGTAGCGAATAAATTACAAATACAAACGATGATAAAATAGTCCGACGGATCTTAATCCTCAAGTTATTAAAGTTTAAATGAGCAAAGAGCACTTAGAGTTGGTCCTAATACACCTCTAAAATAACTTTAAAAATCTGAAGATTCTACTTGATGCAGTTTATGTCGTACAACATGTCTATTTAAAACGATATTGGCAGGTTTTTTGTGACATTGTCAATCCAACCCTTGCTTTTAAACTACGTTTTGATAAATACTCATACGGGTTTAAAGTTTAACGTGTTATTTTTTGAAAATATTGTGTGAAAAGCAGCTGGTATGACTCGTTGTGTTAGCCATGCCTACTTTTTACATACTATTTGTTTTAAATGATTTGGAGTAAAAACAATTTATACAATATTTTGCTGCTTTAAAATACAAGTAAATAATATTTTGCAAAATTTCGATGAGTGTAGAATGTGCCGAGCAAAGCAGTACGTTTGTAAATATTGACGATTCATAATTACTGTTCTATGTAAAATACAAAGGAGAGATTTTTTCGCTTTTATAACAAATTGGACGAATAAACTCCTCGTACAAATGATATCTGTCTATTTTCTGTTTTGGTATAATTGTTCGATGGGTTAATTCGATAAAGGATCAACTCTTTTCTTGTTACGGAAGAGGTACAACGGCTTTGTTCGTATCATATACGCGAATTATCTTAACGAGTATTATTAAAGGAAACCAAACCTTAGATTATGGAGATACAGATCTGCCGACCCAGATATACTATCGGATGCAAGTTCGCACTATTAACCCTTTCCCTCATACGACAATTCTGCAGCAGCCGACTTTGAACATATTTTGTCAACAAATGGAAAAATCTCTATAATTGAATGGATAACCTATGACTTAAAGTGGAAAACATTGTGTCAAAAGGAGAAATTGCACGTTTTGTGCAATTTCTTCTTTTGTCACTATGTTTTCAAATAGCCGTCTGCTGCAGAGACGTCAGAAAGCGTCTATATGAGGGAAAGGGTTAAAAGAAGTTTCACGAACTCTTTTACCGTTAAATGGCGTAATTCGGGCTAACAGTCTATGTGGAAAAGCAGCCAGTTCCTTGGAAAGAATGTGTACATGTGTAGTACTGGTATGAGAAAGCTAGGCAACACTTGAATAGGTAAACTGGCCGCCGTGATAGGACTGAAATTTTTTGAAAACGGCATTAAACCCCAGATCAAAATTTTGAAATGTTGAAAGTTCTGCAAATATTGCTAATAGTGACAACAAAGTAAGAAATAAGTAGTTAAAAACTATATTTGTAGTAAATGTTGAAAATGTACAAAATTTGACTTATTTGGTATGTCTACCCAGTAAAAAATGAAGCTACCCAGTAAAAATGAAGCATAAACGATCAATATTTGGATGTTTAGGGTATTTGAAAACGAAATAACTTTATGATTTATTTCAAGACAACTTTTGAACAGTTTTAAAACTTTGACTAAATACTATCTTTTTTCTGGAGTAGAGCACCTTTACATAACTCAATGACGATTTATATACTATTCTTTTATGTGTTATCATGATAGTTAAGCCAGTTTCCTTACGAAAAGGTTCAAGTGGGCTGTGCCCGGTCGGGTCATACCAAATACTTCTAAAATGGTAGTAATAGCTGCCATCTTTGGCGTTTAGGGGTTGCGGGGGTTCGCATTACGACTGACTGACTGACTGGCTGGTGTTAGCATAAATGGACCAGTAGAACTGGTAACATACCCAGGAAACGCCGTGATATAACTGAAACAATGTTGAAAGCGGCATAAAACACCAAACAATCAATCAAGTGGCCTTTGGTAAAAAAAAAATCAAGAGTCAGTTCTTCTTGTGAATCGAACCCTGGTCTCCGGGACCCGAGGCCTGACGCTGTTATCACTACACAATGGAGATATTCGTGAGTTGTCAAAAGTCGTCTGTTACAGAGTCAACTTAAGTGCATCGAACCCTGGTCTCCGGGGGCCAAAGGTGGACGCTCTAACCACTACACAACGAACACATTCGTGAGTTGTCAAAAGTCGTCTGTTACAGAGTCGACTTAAGTCGTATGCTAAAGGTTGAACAAGTTAACCCTTTCCTACATACAGACGCCGTCTGATGCCTCTGCTGCAGACGACTTTTGAAAACATTGCGACAAAAGGTGAAATTGCTCATAATTAGCAATTTCACCATTTTCTACAATGTTTTCAACTCTAGTTAATAATTAAAACTGTCAATAATGGAGATTATTCACATTTTTGATAAAAAAGATGTTTTCAAAGTCGTCTGCTACAAAGTTGTATGTGGGAAAGGGTTAATGCAGTAATTACATATCGCAGTATTTGATCAAAAGAACCCTGATAAGGAACTGTAAATAACGTATATTTTACCCTTTCGCCGCACTGGCAGTAAACTTTTGAAACATTGTGGCTAAATGAGAAATTGCTCATGATGAGCAATTTCTCATTTTGCCGCAATGTTTATTTCAACTGTACTCAATGATAAGCAATTTCTCATTTTGCCGCAATGTTTTCTTCAACTGTACTCAATAATTATACTTGCATTTATAATAATTTCCTATCTTTAAGCTTATTTATTTTCAAAGTCGTCTGCTACGGATTTATTGTATGTGGGAAAGGGTTAACTAAATATAACAAATACATTGGTAAACTCCACCTAGGTAGATTGCAATAGTAAGACAGTCATCGAAAAATCGACGTCATGGCACAGACTGGAGTCGGGAAATGAACCACTCCGAGAGAAAACCAACACTATTGAACCTGCGTAAAGTATCGACCCGGCTCAACCTAAGCAGGCCGCATGGGCTAACCTGGACAGACATATTTCGCTTCCTGTGGATTTTTTGTTTCAGAGATAATTACTCTATACCTCTATCCCCCCTGAGACGGAATGTGTCGGTCCAGATTAGGCTGCGTGGACTGCGCAGGCTGATCTGGGTCGATACATTACGCAGAGACTATACTGTTTTTTTTCGTGGAACGGCTCTGATATATACCAACCATTAATCTTAAATTGCATGGATTTGTAATTAAATGGTTGATGGTTCAACATTCCATTTAGATCATTTTCTATTCCCCATCAATGAACATCCCATGACTTATAAAAAAATAATCTATAAAATAGGAACCATAATAAAAAAGGTCAAGAAACCTTTAATCCTTTCCCACATGCATTTTAAGCATCTACAGCAGAATGCTTTTGAAAACATTATGACAAAAGGAGATATTGCCCATGGTGCGCAATTTTTACTTTTGCTTAACCAAATTCAACTCAATTAATTTATCATATTTCATTTTAAGGGATTTGATAAATACCTAGAAGTATTTAAAGTCGTCTGCTGCAGGTTTGTTGTATTAGCAGACGACTTTTGAAAACATAGTGGCAAATGGAGAAATTGATCCTACAGAGCGATTTCTCATTTTGTCACAATGTTTCCAACTCTACTTAATAATTATACATGTACATTTATTTTCCATATTACAGTCTATGTGTTTTCAAAGCAGTCTGCTGTAGATGTGTTGTTCGTTTGAAAGGGTTAACGTGAAATCTTACTGTCGTCATTTAGACTATCTAAGAGATTAATTATGAAATTAACAATTGGAAGAGCACAATAAGTACATAGTAATTTTTTTTTAAACAAAGAAGTTTCTTACTATGGACAATTGATTACGTTTTCTCACAATGTTTTGATTGGTATTCCGCTGGAAAGGCGTCCGAATATGATTATATCAGGAAAAGTGTCGAGTGATATCCTTTACGAAATTAAATAATTTCCCCAAAATATGATAAATTAGTAAAACAAATTTCTTGTTTGTTTATTATTTTGTTTTCTCTTACACCCAATAACATTAATTTTGATGTACATATCATATACATATATTTGTTTATTATTTTGTTTTTTCTTACACGAAATAACATTAATTTTGATGTATATACCATATACATATATTTGTTCAAGAAGCTACATTGATACAAGAATCGCGACATCAAGGTGAGGGTAATTTTGTTTTATTGGGGTTTTACGCCGCTTTCAACATTATTTCAGTTATATCACGGCGACAGTTCACTTATTCATGATCCCTGGGTAAACAAGCCAGTACTAGGCTAGAATATGTGCCTTGCCCAAAAGCACTCCACCATGACCGTCGTGCCGCGACTGGGGATCGAACCCGGTACGCCCGGTTTCAAATCATCGACGCTAACCACTCGACCACGGCGGATTCCTAGGTGAGGGTAAAAGTGAATGAAAAATAAAAATTCGTTTACTGATCTGTATAAACCGATCTATCTAAAATGGAGCGAAGACCGGATTTATTTGAAAATAAACCTTAACTCTTTCAGCGCCAGAGGCAATATTGAGCTTTTTGCAAACAATGCAGATTCAGGTGAGTCAGCTCGTAACGAGCTGTCTCACCTGAAATCTGCATTGTTTGGCTGTGAGTTATAAAAATATTCCAAAAATCCTATAACATGAAAATAGAGTCGTCCGAAATTGAACATGGAAGAGTCTACTTTAAACAATTCGGCACTGAAAGGGTTAAGGAGAATTTCCGACTATTGTAAAGCCAAATCACCATGCGTATTCGTACAGTTAGATCTGGACCTGCACTGTTCGGTAATACGTAAACAAATAAGACTCCTACATTATTTCATGGAAAAAGGAATAAATTGTAAACAGATGTGCCGAGACCCCGTTTTTAAACGCCCAGTTTCTACATGAAGGTTCGACCTATACAATTATAAGAGCATAGATAGATACGGGTATTTAGATGCGAGGTAGCGTGGTGTTAGCTTTTGTATTGGACCTTCATCCGGGTGATTAACTGTGGATCGAGGGTATTAAAAGAGTCAATAGATACGCTGGGCGGTTAAAAATGGGCTTTCCAAGTGGCATGAGAAAACATGTAATAAATATTTATTGATTGATTGATTGATTGGGGATTAATGACGTTTCCAACATTGTTTTTAGTCATATCACGGCGACCAGTTCACCTACTCATGTGTTTCCTGGCTTTCTTACACCAGTACTCCACACAATATTCTTGCCAAGCAACTGGGTTGCTTTTCCACATAGGCCCATTGGTGGAAGACGAATAACGCTTGTCACAGTGACTTTCGTCAAACGTAGGAAAATATGTTGACCGATCTGGGGTTCGAACTCACAACCCATAGATTGACAGCGTGCTTCGCTACCGACTGATCTACCGGGGCTCGGCTAAGTAAGTTATAAGACATATAATAAAAACACTCGTTCATCCGATGCTTTGAAATCAATCAATGCGCAATGTGTTCGCATCTGTAGCAGGCTACTGTGTTAACATTGCATGGGGAGCCATTACTCGATTTGTCAAAGTCTGTTCAATAGATATACCTTCATTTATAGAGAGTTTCCATATACTTGTCGAGACATGTTTTAAGTCGTCTCCTGCATACATGTAATGTGTAAGAAAGGTTTAACTGTTTTCCTGATGTGATGTCAAAACTATGATACTACTAAAACATCTCTTGTTCTCCTGACTTTGTTTTTGTGATCTATTTAGTCACACTGTCTGCTGCATAGAACAATTGATGTGTAGTAACAATCAACTACACTATTTTAGTTCGCCTCGAAGGTCGCGGGTTCAATCTCCGGCCGGGTCATATAAAACACTTTAACCCTTTCCCTCATACGACAATTCTGCAGCAGACGACTTTGAACGTATTTTGTCACATGGATAACCTATGACTAAAAGTGGAAAACATTGTGGCAAAAGGAGAAATTGCACGTTCTGTGCAATTTCTTCTTTTGTCACTATGTTTTCAAAACGCCGTCTGCTTTAACCCTTTCCCTCATACGACAATTCTGCAGCAGACGACTTTCAACGTATTTTGTCAGATGGATAACCTATGACTAAAAGTGGAAAACATTGTGGCAAAAAGGAGAAATTGCACGTTCTGTGCAATTTCTTCTTTTGTCACTATGTTTTCAAAACGCCGTCTGCTTTAACCCTTTCCCTCATACGACAATTCTGCAGCAGACGACTTTGAACATATTTTGTCAAAACATAGAAAATCTCTATAACTGAATGGATAACCTATGACAAAAAGTGGAAAACATTGTGGCAAAAGGAGAAATTGCACGTTTTGTGCAATTTCTTCTTTTGTCACTATGTTTTCAAAAAGCCGTCTGCTGCAGAGGCGTCAGAAAGCGTCTATATGAGGGAAATGGTTAACAATGGTAGTAATGGCTGCCCTCCTTGGCGCTCAGGATTGCGGTCTTCGCATAACGACTGACTGACTGGTGTCAGAATGAATCGACCAGTAGTACTGGTGTGATATAACTGAAACATTGTTGAAAGCGGCGTAAAACACCAAACAATCAATCAATCAATATTAATATCTCGTGCGATATATCCCTTTTTTTATCCTGTCATAAATTAACTATTTTGGTGATGGGATGTCAAAACAATGATACTACAAATGATCTCTTTCGCCTATCTATGTTCGGTGTTTTTTTGAGATATATTAAGTCACGCTATCTGTAAAGAATCTATAGATGTGTACTTAAAATCAATTACAAACATTTAGTACATTATAGTCATGTTTCTTTAAGCAGTAAACATACCATTGTTTTAATTGTGTTCCCCGTATATCCTCTTCTTTTTCTGTCACAAACAACCCTTTCCTAACTGCATTAATTCATGTTTGTTATGTGCAGTAGACGACATCTTGATACTATTGTGGCATAAGATTAAATTGCTCATCATGAGAAATTTACAATGATTTAAACTCTTTTGAATGAATAATTGAATTTTCGCGGTTTTAGCATTTTTGTTATTTGCTGAGATGTTTTCAAAGGTTAAGACAAATACAAGACATGATTGGTCTGTTGCCAGATAAACAGACAGAGAGCCAGGTGCTTCATTTGAATGCATATTAACATACGTTACTCTATGGGTATTCTAGTGCAAAGTATATAATACTAACTACTGTTATATACATATACATGTTCATCATAATTGTTCTGTCGACAGTTACACAGCCAGAGAGCCAGGTGCTTCAGTTTGAACGATGTCACATAGTAATATTATGGTATATGCATATTAACATACGTTACTCTACGGGTAATCTAGTGCAAATTATATAATACTAACTACTGTTGTATACTCGTTCATCATAATTGGTCTGTTGACAAACAAACAGACAGAGAGCCAGGTGCTTCAGTTCGAACGATGTCACATAATAATATCATGTTATATGCATATTAACATACGTTACTCTACGGGTATTCTAGTGCAAAGTATATAATACTAACTACTGTTGTATACTCGTTCATCATAATTGGTCTGTTGACAAACAAACAGACAGAGAGCCAGGTGCTTCAGTTCGAACGATGTCACATAGTAATATCATGTTACATGCATATTAACATACGTTACTCTACGGGTATTCTAGTGCAAAGTATATAATACTAACTACTGTTGTATACTCGTTCATTATAATTGGTATGTTGACAAACAAACAGACAGAGAGCCAGGTGCTTCAGTTCGAACGATGTCACATAGTAATATCATGTTATATGCACATTAACATACGTTACTCTACGGGTATTCTAGTGCAAAGTATATAATACTAACTACTGTTGTATACTCGTTCATCATAATTGGTCTGTTGACATATAGACAGACAGAGAGCCAGGTGCTTCATTTTAAACGAGGTTACATGGTAATATCATGTTACATGTATATTTACATACGTTACTCTATTGGTATTCCAATGTAAAGTATATAATAATAACTTCTTTCAAATACACGTTCATCACAATTGTTGACATATAAACAGACAGATAGACCGACCAACAGCCAGGTACTTTATTTAACCCTTTCCTACATTAAGACGCTTTCTGACGCTTCTGCAGTAGACGACTTTTGAAAACAATGTGACAATTCCTCCTTTTGCCACAATGTTTTCAACTTCTTTCATTAATTATACCTACACTTATAGAGATTATCGGTGTTTGCCCGGATATTTTCAAAGTCGTCTGCTGCAGATTTGTTGTATGCGGGAAAGGGTTAAATCAGCTTACATTGTAACAGCATGGTATAGACGGTTTATCGTTTTAACATAAACATATACTATGAAAGTATGAATGTATATGTAATCAATTCTTAGTCCTTTATGATTTATTTTTTGGCTTGGTGTAATTATTTATAAATTGTATCTTTGTATTATGCCGGTATGATATTATGTAAAATGTACATGAGACTTTAATACATATTAAATATACTATATGTATACATATGTGTATTCTATTGCAAAGTACAACTGCAAGAATTATAGCCAGTCCATGCAAAAAAGTACAACCTTACCCCGAAACTATAAAACTCTTTAAACGTTCTATTAGCTCAGAAATGCCCTCTATCCCCCAATCAGGACTTCTTATTAGTCGATTTCGAGAACTATTTGCTTCAGACCAATCATATATTTAACCCCTTCCCATATACAGCAAATCTACATCCTACGACTTTGAATATATCTAATAAAAAATGTAGAAAAATATCATTAATTGTAGGTATAATTACTGAAAAACGTTGAAAACATTGTGGCAAAAGGAGAAATTGCTCGTTTTGAGCAATTTCTCCTTTTGTCATGATGTTTTCAAAATTCGTCTGCTGTATATGCGTCAGATTGCGTCTTATAGGTGAGACAGGGTTAATCATAAATTCTGATCTCAGGGTATAACTTTTATGGTTTTGGGACTTCATCGAATACTGTAGATATCAATCAGCCTGTACATTTTCAAAGTCTGATCAAGTTTTACATTTTTCGCAAATCACGTCAAAAAGTTTCTGCTGAATTGTTTTGATGCTGATAAGATTGTGATGATGCACGAGACGGTCTAAGACTTCACTTTTAACCACAGCAAACTTGCCCTTTTCGAAAACAAACAAGAATTCAGGCTCAGATATCATGATAGCACATTATATAAATAACGCAGACAACTTTTTATATCATCAGTTTAAATATGGGAAATCACTTAAAATGAATTTATTATAATTGAATAAAGTTCAAAGCATTTTTATTAAAGGAGAACATGCTCATATGAACATTTTCTATCTTTGCATAAACTTTAGACATGTAATTAACCCTTTCCCTCATATAGACGTTTTCTGACGTCTCTGCAGCAGACGGCTTTTTGAAAACATAGTGACAAAAAAAGAAATTGCACAAAACGTGCAATTTCTCCTTTTACTAGAATGTTTTCCACTTTTTGTCATAGGTTATCCATTCAATTATATAGATTTTCTAGTTTTTTGACAAAATACGTTCAAAGTCGTCTGCTGCAGAATTGCCGTTTGAGGGAAAGGGTTAATAACATGTCTCGTGACAATTGTATGTATCGAATATTCACGTACCTTGTTGGTTGGAGTTAAATAAAGTGTGTGGTCTGTTTTAACAGTTTCTACAGAAATGACGTGCATTCGGACAAAACGTTTGAGGTGTTTATTTTACCATCTTAACATAGCTCTAGATAAGGGGCGTTTGGTATGTCCTTAAATCCTTATTTGATCCTATAACCCTATGTTGTGGGTACTCAGAAGAATCGTCTCAGTGAGACGATTCTTTTGAGTACCCACGACATAGGGTTCAAGTTAATAATACGAGAGAAATTGTGGGAAATAGAGCTAAATACTCCTCTTTATCCGGACCTCTGATCTTAAGATAAGAACTCCCTGTCACAGAAATGAACGATCAGCCTGCATCATGCATTTAATGATGATATGAACCGTTCCACGAGAAACCCAATAGTGTGGACTCGGCGTAAAGTATCGACCCGGATCAGCCTAAGCATGCCGCTCAGGCTAATCCGGACAGGCACTTTTCGCCTCCTGTGGATTTTCTGTTTCAGGAATCATTACTCTATTCCTCTATCCCCCTGAGATGAAATGTATCGGCCCGGATTAGCTTGCGCGGACAGCGCAGGCTGATCTGGGTCGATATATTACGCAGAGTTCATAATAATGGTTTTTCTCGTGGAACGGCTCAATTATTGACATTTCTTCAACTAGTACACACTCGCGATAACTCGAAGCCAAATGGGGATCTACGAATAACTCCGAGTTATTATCGTTTTCGAGTGAACCGTCGATTTCAGCTACAATCGTTTACGAGTTTTCAACTTTATTAAACGTTGTGAACAGCAGATCAGCGATAAAATCATATCAAGAAAACAGCACGGCCGCAGTTCTGATTAACTCGAAACAGCAATCTGGACTGCTTCTACGCTGCTTTAGGAAACTCGGATCCATTCCAGGAATTGGTTCGAGTTATATAGCGGTATATTCGAATGATCACGTGATCGCGTCATATCGCGAGACCACTCCATAAGGTTATTCAAATTAGTTACATCTGGTAAAGGAACCCTCAGATATTCAAGAGTGTTTACCCTTTCTCACTGGCCAAATTTCTGCAGCAGACGACTTTCAATATAAATGTTTATATAGATAAATATATGGACATTTTGTTCCAAATGAAATAATACATGTTGTATTGAGATGAAAACATTGTGACAAATGAAGAAATGGCCCATTATAAGTAATTTATTCTATTGTCACCATGTTTTTAAAGTCGTCCGTTGCAGAAGTCTCTTAATAAAATTCGTCTGCATGTGTTAAAGCGTTCAATGTGATGTAAGAGCAATAAATAATACGGTTAAAGTGTTTTGTCAATATCCATACTTCACTTTTCAAAGCCCCATGCTATTTGCTAAAACCTTAAAACAGATAAATGGGCAAAGTCAGGCCTTTTGAAAATGAACCTTATATATCTTAGCATCAAAACAATTGTTGGTGTGTATCATTCTAGGGTTTTAGACAGGAAAATGTAATAGTAACTGAATATAATATATTGATATGGTAAGAAATATTAAAAGTCACATACGCTAAATGATGAAATAAACATATAAAACATGCCGTCTGTTTTGTTTGATATCGAGATATTTTAATTTGAATTGAAGTTACTTTCACTCATAGACTTACGGTTTTTACCCAGATGAAACATATTGTGATCTTAAATGGAAACAAACAGTTGTCCTTTAATTTCGTCGATTGACAACATATTGTTTTTTGTAAATTGGATGTATATACATTTCAGAGATATCTCTTTAATTTAGATATATAACGATGTTCAAGTGAGATACATCTCTTAAATAGGGGGGATGTGTTTAGGATTATGTTTATTTTTTAAATTACAGCAGGGACACTATATAACTGTAATATAGTGTCCCTGTAATATAGTGTCCCTGATTATCTATCCCATTATGTCGTCGATATTTTGAATTGGATGTACATAATTATAACGTTGAGCGATGTATGTCTGTTTGAGTGAGATATTTCTGTTTGAGTGATATATCTGTTTGAGTGAGATATCTCTGTTTGAGTGAGATATCTCTGTTTGAGTGAGATATCTCTGTTTGAGTGAGATATCTCTGTTTGAGTGAGATATCTCTGTTTGAGTGAGATATCTCTGTTTGAGAAGATATCTCTGTTTGAGTGAGATATCTCTGTTTGAGAAGATATCTCTGTTTGAGTGAGATATCTCTGTTTGAGTGATATATCTGTTTGAGTGAGATATCTCTGTTTGAGTGAGATATCTCTGTTTGAGTGAGATATCTCTGTTTGAGTGAGATATCTCTGTTTGAGTGAGATATCTCTGTTTGAGAAGATATCTCTGTTTGAGTGAGATATCTCTGTTTGAGAAGATATTTCTGTTTGAGTGAGATATCTCTGTTTGAGTGATATCTCTATTTGAGTGATATCTCTGTGTGAGTGATATTTCTCTTACATGTAGTTGCTGAGATATCTCTCAAAATGATTAGCTGCTGAAATATATCTCCAAATGATTAACTGCTTACATATCTCTCAAAATGATTAGCTGCTTACATATCTCTCAAAATGATTAGCTGCTGAAATATATCTCAAAATGATTAGCTGCTGAGATATCTCTCAAAATGATTAGCTGCTGACATATCTCTCAAAATGATAATCTGCTGAGAAATAACTCAAAATGATTAGCTGCTGACATGTCTCTCAAAATGATTAGCTGCTGACATATCTCTCAAAATGATTAGCTGCAGAAATATTTATCAAAATAATAATTTTGAGAGGTCTCTCAAAGTTAGAGATATCTTTCTACAAAGATTAATATATACATTTTGAGAGATATCTTTTTGTTTCGAATATTTTGTAAAACAGCTTGCTGTATGATCTAGTTTTCACTGCTTTTTATACAATGATCATCCTGTTCAATTTTAATATGTTTGTCGAGACCGAAACCGCCAGAAAAAATGTCAAGTGGAATTCAGTAACGATTTCTAAATCAAACATCCTGATTCAGCAAATGTGGACATTAATATTGATTCACTTTTAATTTTCTATTTGCTTTGCGCACGTTTACCCTCCAATGTAAATACCATATATCACATGCAACAATGTTGTAACAATCTTCGAGTCCTTAGATGGTGGTGCACAAAGTGTCTTCTCCTTCATTCAAATAACCAAATAATGACAGCATTGACCTGTTCCTGGTCTTTTTGTGCAAAGATGTGTATAATTATGACCCACGGACATTTTTCTTAACCCTTTCCCACATACAGCAAATCTGCAGCAGACGACTTTGAAAATGTCTACTCAAATATGGAAAATCTCTATAATTGTAGGTGTAATTACTGAAAAAAGTTGAAAACATTGTGGCAAAAGTAGAGATTGCTCGTTTTGAGCAATTTCTCCTTCAATCTCATTAAAATCGTCTCCTATTAACGCTACGCATCAGATCGTGTACTTTAGTCAGATTGTTTCTCCTTTTGCTACACTGTTTTCAACTTTTCCACATACAGCAAATATGCAGCAGTCGACTTTGAAAATGTCTACTCAAAAATATGGAAAATCTCTATAATTGTAGGTGTAATTACTGAAAAAAGTTGAAAACATTGTAACAAAAGTAGAAATTGCTCATTTAGAGCACTTTCTTCTTTTGTTACAATGTTTTCAAAAGTTGTCTGCTGCAGATGCGTCAAAATGCGTCTATATATGGGAAAGGGTTAAAAGAGCTGAAGTTATTTAGATACTCAAAGTACGTTACTCGTTTTTGTCCTTTATAATTGTTTTCATGCTTCAACATTAAGTCTCATTTGATACATTTGTAGTAATCGAAATAATAGTTAAAATTGAATATCCTCATTTGATAAATGAGCCTCATTTGGCGATTTGGGGTCTAAATGTTTTACTCTGCGTACAATGAAGACTCAATCGCGCCTAGACATAGGTGCATCTTTAAGATGAATTCAATTGAATTGCAATGAATTGAATTGAATTCAATTGAAAAAAGAATTGAATTGAAACATAGAAATATGAAGAGTATGTATAATGTTTAGTATGTTCTGTTTTAAATATACTTTTCAACACATTTTCCTGACTAAATAGTACAAAGAGCATGCACGTTTACGTTAAACAGTACACAAACTGAAGAAGAAAAACAACTCGCACGAGTTGGTTTTACATACAATTGTCAAAAACAACTCGCACGAGTTTGGTTTTACATACAATTGTCTCCCTTTGATTGAAGAAGAAAAAAGAGAGAGAGAGGAGGGGAGAGAGAGAGAGAGATAAGAGTGAGAGAGAGAGAGAGGAGAGAGAGAGAGAGAGAGAGAGATGAGAGACGAGAAGTCTTAGGTAGGTGGCTAAGAGAGACGAGAGAGATAGAGAGAGAGGAGAGAGGAGAGAGAGGAGAGAGAGAGAGAGCGAGCTCTGCTACATGGATAGAGGATCTATTCCCGAGTTTCGACACTGCTCTTACTGAAATCGAAATTCAGCATCATTGCTTTCTTATTTTAATTCGCACGGGATATGAACACACAACAAGTGAAAAGGGGAAACAATACAATTTACAAAACCATATAACAAATAAAAGACATATCAAAACAAATAACTGAAACAGAAAATAAAACTGCAAAAGAATACTCACGGACTTTTTCCCCTACAATAGCGGCTTAATCAGTTTCCTTTGTAGATGTTAAGTTCTCCATATTCCAGTAAAATTTATTCTTTTCAAACTACTGTCTTTTTCACTTAAAATTCCAGTCTGCTATTCTCTTTAAATCAGCTGAGCCACATTATTGTATAATAAAAAAAACATTTATCGCATTCGGAGAATCAGGATACATACACTAATAAAACCACTCACATTGATTAATTAATTTGCATTGACTTCAGACATTTCATCAAGACGATTCGAAACAAAGCTCTTCTCAGACAGATCCTCATTATCCCTTCCCCCCCTTTCCCCACATACAACAAATCAGCAACAAGGAAACATTATTGATTGTAAACATTTACGTATTGATACGACAATGCTTTGGAAATTAAAGATCGTCTTTCTGCAACCCCTACAAGAGGGTACAAAGTCATTTGTCTTCCACCAATGCGCTAAGTCTATGTGGAAAAGCAGCCAGTTGCTTGGGGAAGATTGTTGTGTGGAGTACTGGTGTGAGAAAACCAGGAAACACATGAGTAGGCTGAACTGGCCTGCCGTGATATGACTGAGAAATTGTTAAAAACGGCGTTAAATCCCAATCAATAAAAAAAAAAACCAAGAGGGAACGGGTTTAACCCCTTTCCCTCATACGACAAATTCTGCAGCAAGGACGACTTTGAACATATTTTATCAAAATATGTTAAGTCTCTATAATTGAATGGATATACCTATGACTAAAAAGTGGAAAACATTGTGGTAAAAAGGAGAAATTGCTCGTTTTTGAGCAATTTCTTCTTTTGTCACTATGTTTTTCAAAAAGCCGTCTGCTGCAGGAGGCGGGCGGCAGAAAGCGTCTATATGAGGGAAAAGGGTTAACCAAATTTCTATCATTATATGATACTATGGATACGTTGTATTATTCTACTAAAGAAAGTGTAGATAATGTACCCAAGACGTTTTTGTCTAATAACCCCCTTTTCACAACATACTAAGATATCTGAATCAGACGCATTTGAAAAACATATAAGCAAACATATGCGAAATCTCCAACAATGAATGTTTAATTATTGAAGATAGTTGAAAACATTTTTGGCCAAACGAGAAATTGCTTATTATGAGCAATTTCTTTTTATTTTTCACTTGATTTACAAACGTCTTCAGTTGCAAAAATGTGTGTAATATATGCGTTGAAAAAGCATCTTTATGTGGAAAAGGGGTAAACTATAGAAGAACATTGACAGAAATCGCTCACAGTTGACAATGGCTGGCAATACCCTCACCCCTAGAACAGGACACAAGTACATGCATTTATGAGGAAAAGCGCAACATTGATCAATAATTTCTACAACACATTAATTAGGTCTTTTCCTACTTACAACATATCTACAACGGAAGACCTTTGGGAATATTTTCACAATTGTTTTTTGAACTATATTTATATCGAAATGTAATGAATTAATCTAGTTTGAAACATTGTGACAAAGGAGGAATTGCCTCATTATGATGTGTTTCAAAATATGCGTCGAAATTATGGTTGTACATAGGAA
>JASEVX010001475.1:0-15969 GCA_031761405.1 Serripes groenlandicus
TGGGCCTCTTGTTTACAAATACTAATATCTTCTTTATCATCAAACATATTTACTTCAAGCTTGGCATACTTGTTTCTAATGACAATATAGCCAACTGCAGCAAGTCACAGATCTCGGTCAACCATATTTGTGGAGTAATGCCCATGTCGGGCAGTGTCCAGTATGTTGTCAGCCCTATAACTTTAGAAGCCTATAGCCAATCATCACCAAATTTGGTCTGAATGTGTATTGGCATAATATCTTGGACAAGGTTGATAACTAACCATATCGCTCTTTATTGTTCGAGAGTTGTCCCCCTTTAATTATAGAAATTACCTAAAATTGGTATTGTCAGCCCAATAACTTTAGAAGCCTTTGTCTAATCATCACCAAATAATTTGGTCAAAATGTATATTGGCATAATATCTTGGACAGGTTCGATAACTAGCCATATCTCTATAGTCACTCATGAGTTGTCGCCCTTTAGTTATAGAAATTACCTAAAATTGGTCTTGTCAGCCCATTGACTTTAGAAGCCTTTGTCCAGTCATCATCAAATTTGGTCAAAATGTGTATTGGCCTAATATATCGGACAAGCTTGATAACCAGCCATATCGCTGTAGTCACTCAAGAGTTATTTCCCTTTAATTATAGAAATTACTTCAAATCGGTATTGGCCGATCAATGACTTTTGAAGCCTTTATCCAATCATCACCAAGTTTAGTCAGAATGTGTATTGGCTTAATATCTCAGACAAGTTTGATTACCAACCATATTGCTTCTGTCACTAGAGAGTTATTGCCCTTTAATTATAGAAATTACCCAAAATCGGTGTCTTGCCGATTTTCAAATAATTTTGTAGAAATTTACCTTGGCTGACCCTATATCAGATTCCTTCAAGCCATTTTGACTGGTCAACAAACATAGTCACCAGGGGGCGGGGCTTATATGCAGTCAAAACAGTGTCTGGCTGATTTTCAAATAATGTTGTAGACACGTTGGCATTTCTGTATAGCAGCGTTTGTTCAGATCACGTGCAGGTACACGTTGACATTTCTCTATAGCAGCGTTTGTTCAGATCAGGCTGTCTATCTACTCTGTCTTATCAGAATCTACAGTTAAAAGTCATCTTCTGTTCACTTAGGTCAACTTTTACCTTGTGTCATATTCCGGCTCATATCATCTTCGTTAGCTAAAGACAGTCGGTATAGTCGCAAAGTCGTATGGACATTTCTGCATCATTCGACTTTAAAAACATGTAGGCTAACAGATGGAAAATCTATACATTAAAGTATGATTGCTGAAAAATAAGTAAATCATTATTGTGAACTATTTCTCCTTTTACCATTATATCGTCGAAAGTCGTCGGCTGCAGGTGCCTCAAAATGTGTCTGTTTCATGGGGTCCATTTCTGACAATATAATATATACTTTACTGGTAAAATATATAAAATCTATTTCGGAATAAGAAGAAGCAGATACAAGATAAATAAATGAACTTAATAACATACCAGTATGTAAAAGTCAACATTTTCTTATATGTGAGACTGGGTCTACATGATAGATAGAT
This sequence comes from Serripes groenlandicus, assembly GCA_031761405.1. Classification (NCBI taxonomy): domain Eukaryota; kingdom Metazoa; phylum Mollusca; class Bivalvia; order Cardiida; family Cardiidae; genus Serripes; species Serripes groenlandicus. Next base: position 1,549 of record JASEVX010001475.1, read on the forward strand.
AAATTTTAATCGACTTATACAAATACATGTTTCTCATCATTTACATACATTTACATTAACAAAATTAATACGTGAACAACAAATAATAATCCGAAATAACTTTGAAGTTTCCTGATTTTGGTAGATTTCAAAAATAGATTATAACAAATTAATGAAAACTTAACCTTTATCTTTAAGCAGTTTAGGAGAGTGTGAAATTAACAATTGTTGGAAGACATATCTTAATCCAAATTCATACTGTCAATCACCTACATATATTACATGTCTTAAACGCAGGCGATAATTCAAGCATATATATTTATGAACAAGTTTGGTTTACGTGATGCGCGTGTGCAGTTCGACGCAAGAGTTAGCATTGTTTGTCAAAAGAAGTATATCCAGGTCGTTTCGCGGCCTGAGTCGTTTTGCCCCTATTTCCGTTTGTAACGGGTCGTTATGCCGTAATAATATTTTCTTTGGTCAATAATATAAACGTATTCATGTCTAGTTGTCCAGAAATAGATGTCAGGATGGATTCAAATGAAAATTAAAGCCCGTGACAAATTATGTCTGTTAACATTTTTATTCCATTATATTGATAGTGGTCCCAGGGGAAATCAAGTCATCTAGAGCTAAAAGAACCAACCAAATATGAAAAAAAAAATTGATTTTGTTTGCCTGCCTTATTAAGAAAATTAATTTAAATTGAATAAAATTTGCAATATGTTATGTTTTCTAAATTATAAATTTTAATGCATTTGAATGTCACTGAACTCACTGATAATTTTCATTAGCTATGAATAGCATTGTCATTGTTAAGTTAAAATCTGGTTCCCCTTGTCCATGGAATTCTATGGCCCCTTTTTATGCGGGGGATTCAGCTATGCTGAATACCTCCGTATATTGTCATGCCCAGCTTTCAGGAAGTGTAAATTTGTATTATTTTTGTGCTGCCCTCTGTTTTTTTTAAATAGAAAATGTTTTTTGATTGTCCAGGGATCAGTTAAATACGTTTCACAACAAGCTAAACAGTATGCACATTATACAAAGTATATTTACAATGTAAAGTTTTAATCCATGAAGTTGTATACATAATTTAGAAATTTAAGTTAGACATAAGGATCTTAAATGTTTCTTTTAAATATATGGAAAACGAGTTGCTTGAAAACGGGTAGCTCAAAAACCTTTTGAGGAAATCCCTGCAATGAAAAATACGGAAATACGGCTGTCGTGCATTGTCAACAGTTTCCCTTGTTAAAACTGTACAGGCTACATTTTGCATCGGATTTTCACGAACGTTTATCAGAACATTCATCTCCATCAAATCTTGGACAAGTTCGAAACCGGACCATTTGAGGTAAAAAACTAGGTCACTAGGTCAAATTGATGGAAAATCTTGTTAACACTCTAGAGGCCACTTTTCAACTAGAGGCCACAATTTTTGCTTCAGCAGTTTGAATTTTTATTTGAATATTTGTAATAATAATATCTAGGTCAAGTTCGAATATGGGTCATCTTGGGTCAGAAACTAGGTTACAAGTCCAAATTGAAGGAAAATCTTGTTAATACTGTAGAAGCCACATTTTTCAACTTGAGCATGTTGAAACTTTATCAAATTGTTTGTCTTGATGATATATAGGTCAAGTTCGAAAATGGCTTATCATGGATCAAGAAGTAGGTCACTAAGTGAAATTGAAGGAAAAGCTTGTTAACACCCTAGAGGTCGCAAAAATCAAGTTCGAATATGGGTATCATTGGGTCAGCTTGAAATTTGGTCAGAATTATATCTAAATGATATCTAGGTCAAGTTTGAATAGGGTCATGCCGGGTTAAAAACTAGGTCACTAGGCCAAATTGAAGGAATCTTGTTAACACTCTGGATACTGCATTTCTAGCTTGAGCATGTTGAAACTTTATCAGAATGTTTTTTCTTGCTGATATAGGTCTTGTTCTAAAATGGGTCATGTTGGGTCAAAAAGTAGGTCACTGGGTCAAATTGAAGGCAAATTTTGTTAACACTCTAGAGCCAACATCCCCCGCATTTCAGTACTTTGATTACTTAATCGGGGACACTATATGTAATAATACAGTGTCCCTGATAAAATCATTCAAACTCCATAGTGTTGTTCATTTCTTTTTCTATATGTAGCTTTAAGATTAATATTCTAGAACAATACTTAGTTTTCAAACATTGGCATCCTTTTGGAGACACATAATGTCCTGGCTAGAACATGGCCGAAATATCCAGAGCAGCTTTCTACAAGCAGTTTGAAATTTCTATTTTTCCCATCTAGTGTAGAGTCTTTCACATTAGGAAGTGTAAGCAGTATCCATGTGTTTTTCTTTTCTGAGACTTCCTGCCAAATCGCCCGAATCTGCTTTTACGTAATTGGTTGGCTTTTCTGAAATTAAACAATAAACATTGACTCATTAGTATCTGGGACAACTAATACGTATTAGTCGTCCCAGTTAGTATACACGTTGTCTTATTGTTTTAACAATGGATTTATTTCAATGAATATATTTTTCGATCATGATTTAATTGTTGAAAAGATACACAGCAAAACTACATAAAGAAATACCCATTATCTACATTTCTTCATTTAAACTTATGTTAGAATTCTAAAAATCTTTAATTGGATTTATTATTTTCTGTTTCTAATAATAGACGAATTCCAAACCTTTTGTGATCATGCAACATACATGATATGATCATTATCATCGTCTAATTATTAATTTCTAAATTATTTGTTATGGCCAAAGTATGCTCAAGATTAGATGTTTATTTATAATCATTTTACGTCTTTTCGTAAATAGGTAGCACCTATAGATATATTACTCACCGTTCTTTGATAAAGGAACGGAAGTAATTCACATGTTAGTGCATTAGATTCGTCAAGATAACTTTCAGTTTGCGAAATTCTATATATTTTTAATGATGCTCAAATCACTGGTAAGATTTTATTTATCGACAATATCCTTTTACATGTGTTTTAACGGCTAAATCCAATTACAAATGTGTATTGATTTCCCGAAATGCAAAATCTTTCTACGATTTTTGATCTTCTAGCTGAACGATATTCGTACCCAGTTGTTTTCGTACAAATTTGGTTTTTACACGAATATGTTTAGGTGGCAACTTGTATGGCTGTGGATTGCCAGGCTGGTGGCGATCCGATCCGATCCACGAGTCAGGTCTATCTATTCGCAGATCGAACCACTAATCTTAAAGACTATATAGTTATATTTGTATTTCTATTCTGTGATCAACTTTATCATTCTAATACAGTCAAGTTACCCTTAACGGATCAATAACGAAACGGTCAATGTTTCGGAACTTGTTTGTTTATAGTCCACAAGTAAAATCATTTTCCTTTAAATTGACTAACATGTTTTCAGTTTTAGTGCAGAAACAGCTGTACAGACCGTTGTTTACCAGTTCGAGTTATTGATGCATTAACGGATCAATTGTAGCAATAGGGGATCACATGACTTTCTGATATCAGGGGGGTCATCTCAAGCAACATTTTAGCTGTCAAAACGTATGCGGTTATTGTACAAGTGATGTTTTATCTGCAGATTTGTATTGATAGATTTCTGATTTAATCACTAGCATCTTCAGGAATTGCTAAATTGTCGGAAATAAAGTTTTGAGAAAACCCCTCAGACTCAGTCATGGAAACAAAGTGGCGATCCGCTAATGGTAACTTACCTAGCTATTCTATTATCGCTTCAGTGTAACCATGCAAAGACAAATGAGAATGATTGATTACATTTCAATAGGTGTATGTATTTGTCTTTCATAAAATGTCAAAATAAATAACTAACATAATTAAGATCGCTAGCTGTTGCCGCGAAAAACACATGTTCTCTTCAAAACAAGGTAGAAATAACTGGGTCACGTAAACATTTGCATCAGACGTTCAGATGATACGGATGAATTTAAAGTCCGACAAGCATCATTTTTATTGTGTATTTAAATAGTACCATAAAATACTTACCTGCCAATTTATACACAATAATTGTGTCTAATAAATAAGTTAGCGTGTCTTGAACATTAAAGTGATCCGCTATTGGTTCACTCCGATAATGATCCGCTAAGGGTTACTTGACTGTACCAAACAGTCTGATTACAAATATATGCTTTGAAATAAACAGGAATTATTTTAACAACATAATGTTTTATTATCATTAAAAGGGAAGAAATACGTGTAAACATATCAATCTTTTATTTATAAAACATTAATGATTAATGAACATGACAAACACTATTTCAATGGCTACGAAATGACAAAAAAAAGCAGACAACAATATGATGTCATCATCCTGATGTTCGTATAATTACAATTCAAACTTTACTTTTCATGTAAATAAGACGAAACTGCTCATTTCATTTTTGAATATATTTTATTTTTAAGAAACTTGTAACAAAGTGGAAATAATTTCCACGCATTTTAATATATTTTAATTCGAAAACAACGCTACCACTTAGTCTAGCTTTACAGTTTACATATTTGGTTTTTATTTACTGCCAGTTTTTATTTACTTCCGGTACATTTATTTCGGATATCGGTACACACAATACTACGAAAAAGGTTTGTTTGGAGTTTTTTTTGCACTTTTTAAATGACAAATTCAATTGTTTTAACATTTTCACAAAGATCGCGATCTACCAACCTAATATGTTAATAGGCAAAGCCTAGGTCGTGTGAAAGCAAAAACAATTAATTAAGTTCTGTCAGTCACCCAACAAGAAACAAATTGTAGAAAGTTACCAAACAGAATTTGAAAAACATTTTGAAAAAACCCAAACTTATCATGCATTTAAGTTTAATTTGTACATATCTGTTTTATTTTTTATTAGATCAGGATTGTAACAGACAGTAAGATTTCCAAGGATGTTGATGGAAAACAACACTTAGAAGGCTATGCAGAATGTTCTGATTTATTTTCACAAATGCCAGTTATTTGTAAACTAGTATTAAATATAATTAGAAATTGACTCTTACCATGGTTGATTGAATGACTTGAGCTTAACATTACTTTCAATGGTACTTAAGTTCACCTAATATTTTCCCCTGGCTTTCTAGAATATTAAAGTTCTCCACATAACAATCTTCCAAGGCACATGGCTAACTTTGCATGATCTGGCTGAATGTATAATCTTGAGACAATTTAAGATCAGAACACTATGCATACAGACTGAGAAAACTGTAATTTTTGACAAATATTTTCAAAAGTCCCATTTAAATGTATGTTGGAAAGGGTAAAGTTTAGCCCCTTGTCTGATGTAAATTACTTGATTTCTTACTAATCTGAATACATTGTCGGAATGGTGTAATTGATCCAAAATGAACATATCCAAAATGATCATATATATGTTCCTACTCAACAACATAATTAATCTGTGGGTAAAGTCATGTTGCTTGGTTGATCCTCTATCCGGGTTAATCTGTGGGTAAAGTCATGTTGCTTGGTTGATCCTCTATCAGGGTTATTGTGTGGGTAAAGGTCATGTTGCTTGGTTGATCCTCTATCAGGGTTAATCTGTGGGTAAAGGTCATGTTGCTTGGTTGATCTTCTATCAGGGTTTATGTATGGTAAAAGTCATGTTGTTTGGTTGATCCTCTTTCAGGGTTTATATGTGGGTAAAAGTCATGTTGTTTGGTTGATCCTCTATCAGGATTTATGTGTGGGTCAAAATAATGTTGCTTGGTTGATCCTCTATCAGGGTTAATGTGTGGGTAAAAGTCATGTTGCTCAGCGTTTTCCGTTATATTTATACAACAGTTCAGTACAGCGTTTTCCGCTATATGTATACAAGAGCCCAGCACAGCATTTCCATCAGTTTCTCAGTTGTATCCCGTCATATGTATAAAAGAGATAAGCAAAGCGTTTCCCGCTATATGTATACAAGAGCTCAGCACAGCGTTTCCCGCTATGTATATACAATAGCTCAGTACAGCGTTTCCCGCTATGTATATACAATAGCTCAGCACAGCGTTTCCCGCTATGTATATACAATAGCTCAGCACAGCGTTTCCATCAGCATCTCAGTCATATCCCGCTATGTGTATACAAAAGCTCAGTATCTCAGTTGTATCCCGCTATGTGTATACAAAAGCTCAGTATCTCAGTTGTATCCCGCTATGTGTATACAAAAGCTCAGTATCTCAGTTGTATCCCGCTATGTGTATACAAGAGTTCAGCACAGCGATTACCGCTACGTGTATATAAGAGCTCAACACAGCGTTTCCATACAGACAGCTGGCTACATTCACTGGAAGCCGAATTAATGAAAGAGTGAATGGAGGATTCTATGCACGGATGGATGAATTAGGGAATGAATGAATGGTTGAATGAATATATAAATGAACGACGAATGAATGAAATACCAGGGAAATAGGAACACGTATTTTAAATGAATGAATGAAAGAGTAACATGATGATCATATGCATGTATGCGTGGTTGAATGTATGAATGCATGAATGAATGAATTAATGAATGAATGAACGAGAATGAATGAATGAATGAACGAGAATGAATGAATTAACGAACGAATGAATGAACGGTTGAATGAATGAAAGAATATATGAACTGTTGAATGAATGAAATAATTGATTAATGAATTAATATATGAATGAATGAATGAAGGACGAACCAACGAATGAATGAATAAATGAATGAATGAAGGACGAACTAACGAATGAATGAACGGTTGAATGAATGAATGAATATATGAATTGTTGAATGAATGAATGAATGAATGAATGAATATATGAATTGTTGAATGAATGAATGAATGAATGAATATATGAATTGTTGAATGAATGAATGAATTAATTAATTAATTAATTAATTAAATGATTACTGAATTAATATATGAATGAATGAATGAAGAACGAACGAACGAATGAATGAACGGTTGAATGAATGAATAAATATATGAATTGTTAAATGAATGAATGAATGAATTATTGATTAATGAATTAATATATGAATGAATGAATGAATGACGAACGAACGAATGAATGCATGAATGAACGACGAACGAACGAATGCATAAATGACTGACTGAATGAATGAATATATGAATGAATGAATGAATGAATTGAAAGGATTTAAACCAGGGAAATAGGAACACGTATTTTGAACAATTGCTCCTGTTCCCGCATTGTGCTTAAGATTCGTCTATTTCAGATACCTTTTGAGCGAACCGTTATAATTTTGATTTCATTGAATATTATCACACTGCAGACAAGTCAACCAGTTACTTTTCACAATGTTTTATAATATCACTAAATATATTCACAGAAAACTGATGAACTCAGAAGAACATTTTGACCTGGCAGGTTTTTTTACGTTTTCATGAATGAACTCTCAGTGTTTAACCCCGTTTAAGTGATAGACTATGACACATATGAAGCAGATGCATTTTGAAAACCTTTGTAGGAAATATAACAATTATTCAAAACGCCTAATTCCTCATTTTAACACACTTTGTTCAACCATCTTACAATAATAGTATTTCAATATTCCAGATATCACACTTTTCTACAGCTATTCTTATACCATTTTCCCCTAGCAGAAGCACTTTGACCACGTATATGTAGATGAGATCTTATCTGCGTTCCTGTTTTTTTGTGGATCTTAAGCAGAATAGTTTGGAAAGCATTGTGACAACGCTTCCCACTATATTCCGTAACACTTTTAATGACAGAGATTTCCCATATTATTGTTTTCATATTCTCCAAACTCGTCGGCTGCTGATATTGGTCTTTGAGAAAAGGGTAAAGGAAGAACGTAAAACGATCGTGAATGGTTATGAGGTAACCGTCTCCAGTTACTGTCTCGATTATATAATCTATCTGCGCTCAATAAGTTCTGAGAGTGGTACACTGTTCGTAAAGGGCATGTATAATGGTAACTTAATCGTGGCTTCTTCATACATTTCTTTCATCTGTGTGTCAATTAATCGAAATTGCAAACATAAGAATACTATATAAATCTCTTTACATACATATTCTTATATTAAACACACCGAGTGTCTTTCAAAAGTAACACTTCTAACACATTGACCCCACATAGACATATTTTGGCGAATCTGCAGAAGACGAGCTTTAACAGAATTGCATCAAAAGGAGAAATTAGCCAGAATTATCAATTTCTCTTTTTGTCATTACTCTTTCGATATTACTAAATAATTATGCTTTCATTTATAGAGATTTCACATAGTTTTGCCTATTAATTTACAAAATAGCCCTCTACACAATTGTCTTTAATAGAAAAGGGTAAATGCATATAAATTGATGCATACGAGATGTACGTAAGTATTTCACTTTGGACGGTATGTGAATGAGCTTATTATCCCCCTTTCCGGGAAAGCATACAAATGTGTCCGTTCGTATGTCTGTTTCTGTCAAACTTTCTAGACGAGACAATGACTACACAACTATTCAATGGGTTCACTTGAAACTAGGATTGCTGTAAAATGGTGACTACACGTAGTGTTCTCAACTGTTATCCTTACACTATTTTTATATATTTTTTTTTGTCTTGTGCATTTTTTTTTTTTATATATTTTCCATTTTTTAATTTTGTACCATGGGGTGACGTAATCGAAAAGGAACGAACCAACATTATTATTGTTAAGAAAAACTGTTATATGTTTGGAAAAAAAATAACCCTTTATGACTAAATTAATTGTATAGAATGATTCAAGAAACAGCAAGATACAAAATACGTATGTCTTCTACCGTTATTACAAAACTTTAGACACATTTAATGGGTATTTAATTACTTTCCCCCAACTTCCTAGGCCCGGCCGGGTAGCTCAATTGGTAGCGTATCTGACTCGTGATCTGGAGGTCACGGTTCGATACCCGGTTGCGGCGACATTCTTTCGGGCGATGTTTTCCATTGCCTCTCACCTCTGATCCATGTGAGAAAGTAGTCAGTGGCTTCGAAAGAATGTTGTGTAAGTACTGGTGTGGGAAAGCCAGGAAAACATGGGTAGGTGCACTGACCGCCGTGATATGACCAAAGCTTTTGAAAGCGGCGTTAAACTCCAAACAAACCAACTTCCTAGGCTACGCTTGTTTAATAGTTTGGTTAACGACCCGATAGATCAAACCTCAGAAAAAGGTCTCTGGCGATGTTTTTGCCTATTTACAATATTGAGATTGTTAAATAAATGGGTAATCTTTAAAAAATCAATGATGATTCATTTTGATAACTACATATTACAGTATATTTCTAGAAACTGTAAAAACAACGTTAACCCAACTATGCAATAGGCAGGGCCGTCACGTGACCCATTCTGTTATTTGTAAATGCAGCATGTCATCGCTTGGCGATTTCTTATGAAATAGACGACAAGGTGTCATCGGTTCCCATAGAGTAATTAAGTTGTCTCTGCTTTCTTTCGTTATGAATACTTCGCTGTTTTCACGATTTCATCCGATTTCTAAAAACCATTGGATGCGTACTTGGTTTGTCATGTTTCGTTCGAGATGAACGATTCATACCAACTGGTTTTCGCTCTTTGCTCTTGGGGAACTGACTTTACCATTTTCTTTTGTTTATTTTTCAGTTTTCTACTGGCATGATCAAAACGATTAAAGTGGCATTACAAACAAACAAAACAGACTTAATAATTCTTGCTATATGCTGACTGTACATGGTAACTTTCATAATGCTCAATCTTGATCATAAATATCTTTATTTTTGTTTAAATTGCTTCGTATTTTTTGTTTATATACTTCGGTTTTTGCTATCATACTTCTGCTAAACTGGAAGGAGAATAGACTTCCCCTCTCCTTCCGATGCTTTTGTCACACTTAACTTATAACTAAAAGCAATAAACCTTAATACAATATGTTAATATTTAAGCACCTATGTTTTTTTTATTTTATCTAATTGTTCTAGTTAGAGGATTTAAAAGTTTATTGATAAAAAAAAACCTTGAGAAACTTCAGCTTGTATGACACATTATAGTTGCAGTGAATGTTAAGCAAACTTTAAACCAAATGGTTTCAGGACTAAACTTGTCATTTCATGACTAAACTTCTCATGCTGAATATCACATAGATCATAGCATATACAACGTGTAATCCATAAGTCAACATTGACCCTTTCTGCTCTTGGTAATCTTTTTATATAGGCTATGGTAGCCGGGTAAGCAATTTAGGCACATCTTGGCTTTCTTGTTTAAAATAAAGGGACATTTGGCCTTCTTGTTTGAAATATTTACATCCTGTCTGTTTGCTCAGGTTATTCAAATGTAATGAACTGCATCTGCTTCCTTTAATTCATGATTCAAAATCGTGTGCGGCGTATTCGATGTTTTGCATCAAAATTCTTCTTGCACATGAATATATACTGAGTCGATAGTGTTAGAGAACGGTGTTTTCCCCCTTCAGGTCAAATTACGTCGAATACATCCGCGAGCCAGGCTGATCTGAGCTTAGTAGTCCCTAAAATACTTTGTTTGCCTTAAAATGGTTATATATCTCCCCCCGGACAGCATTTAATATGCGACAATCAGCGCGGCCTACCACTCTCTTTGCACCCCCCCCCCCCCCCCCCCCCCCCGATTTGATTTGACGATTTTAGTTATTTTAGACCTTGTGAGAACGTGAAAAGTAGTGTATGAGGAAAACAAGTTTAAGCCTAGCTCGATTGTGTTGCGAGTTCTTTCTTGCATAACACCCCCAGCCCAACACATTTTCTTCGATTTTAATTTCAATAATATATCTATGGTCTACCTGGGAACGCTTACAAAGTGCGACACTTGAGGGCTGAAACTTGTTAATTTACATGGTAGCAAAGAAGGAATTTATTTGGTGTATTGTGACCTCATACTCAACGTTCTTTGATATTCGTATGTTAGTAGTAGAATCCCGCTCAAAGACAAATAGACTGTCATAACATCTTTCGGTTTTCACAAAAACTACATTTTAATGATGCTCAAGTCACTGGTTAGAGTTTATTAATTGACAATATTAATCGAATTGTGTTTTCAGGTCTAGACACAACTACAAATATGTGTTGATTTTCCGAAATCCCAACCTTTTTTTGAGAGGTGCACGAGATTCGTACCCAGTTGTTTTCGTACTTTTTGTTGAGCCCGCTTGCGGTGAGATCGACATAGCTGTTACAATGGCGGTTCGGTGTATGTACGTGCATGAGTCCGTTCAAACCTTGTCCAGTTCGCATCTTAACCATGCATCATAGGATTTCCAAGAAACTTGGCACAAACGTTCACCGTGATGAGGCGGCTTGTCGTGCACAAGACCCAGGCCTGTACCTCACATATTAAGGTCACACTTAACAGTTAAAGATCACAATGAGTAAGGTGTGATGGACTGTACCTTGTCCGTCCCTCCTCTCAACCTCGCATCATATGATTCCCAAGTTACTGGGCACATGTTCACCATGGCATGATGAGGTGAAGTGTCGCGCACAAGACACATGCCTGTACATTAAAGGTCAAGGTCACACTTAGAGGTCAAAGGTCAAAATGAGATCATGCATCATAGAATTTCCACGTTACCTTGGTTTACCTTGGTTTACCTTGGTTGTGAGATCTACTTAGGCTATTGCCTCTTTGATCCGTCTTAATTGTTGTTTTGCTTCCCGCTTCCGGTCAATCATAATAAGGTGTGAATTTCATTGGTAGAAATTTCCAGTATACATTTAATTTATTTTTAAAACTATTTACACTGCTGGCAGTTACTATGTCCTCCGGCAGATTGTTCCATGGATCAACAACGCGTTGAGAGAAGTGATATTTCCTTATATTTGTGCGGCTGAATCTTTTATAGATTGTTAGGCTGTTTCCTCTTGTTTGGGTGTTATTTAAAGGGAAAATATTCTATTTTATCAATATTGTAGATTATTTTGTATGTTTCTACCATGTCTGATCGAAGTCTTCTGTATTGAAGTGAGGGTAGTCCTAATTTTGTTAACGTTTCTGGATAACTTAGCTGTTTTGTTGATGGTAATAATTTTGTTGCTCTTCTTTGAACATTTTCAATAGTTATCCTTTCTTTTTTGTTAGTTGTTGTCCAAGCTGTACTCGCGTATTCCAGATGTGGCCTGACGAGGCTCTTGTATAGTATAAGGAGCATTTCTTGATCTATATAGCTAAATGATCTTTTTATGATTCCCAAAATTTTATTTGCTTTTTTGACTTGTGTATTGATGTGGTCCTGAAATTTCAGTTTACTATCTATAATGACTCCGAGATCTTTTTCTTGGGACGTCTTGGTGATTCTGTCCCCATCCATGTAATATTGAGCACTGTTTTCTTCATTTTGACCGACGTTACCGGGCATACATGTCCATAATGAGATAATGATGGTAGAAGAGAAAAAAAAATGCAAGAAAGGAAACTGTTCTCTTTTAACCCTTTCCCACTTGTAGACGCGTTTTGACGCATAATTAACTAGGCCTTTAATCAACTGCTATCAGGTCAACTCTTTGTCAGTCTGTGTTGCAATTCATGGAAGAGTATTACGTCTATGAAATAAACCTTTGGAACGGGCTCGACATCTTGCCTGTGGGTGTAACACAATGAGGGTAGAGGTATAGAGGTATACATGTGAGATATTAGATCCATGAGGGTATAACTATATACGGGATATCACGTGTATACGGCGCCAGCCCAGTAGTATATAAATGTATGTTTTTGTGGAAGCGGGGGAGAGAGATTTGCATAGATAGAGAGACATTGCATAGATAGAGAGTCATGCAGAGATAGGGAGGAGAGGCATGGCTCTGGGGAGAGTGAGAGAGGATGGACAGGCCTGAGAGAGAGAGAGGGAGTCGTGAGACTCTAGTTTACCATGAACAGTAAGTTATGACAGGGGACTAGATAAGGGGGCTGCAAATTGTTATTGTAATATTTATGATTAAAAAAGCAATCATTCTCACAGAGGTCTAGATAATGGAGGAGTATACAGCTCTTACCTCACCTTGTCTCTCTTGTCATCTAAACAACCCTATGATGTTGGTACTCAAAAGAATCATCCTATAGAGACGATTCTTTTGAGTACCTACTTCATAGAGTTAGATGGTAAAATAAGGATTTCAGAACGTAAAAAGCTCCCCTTATCTAGAACTCTGAATTTTTGCTCGATCAAGTATTATTTAAGCGTAGGAATCAGCCATTTTAGAGTTGTTTTCATTTGGATTTAAGGCTTGATTATCCCACCTCGAGGTGGTCATTGCATGGCAACGGTTGATTGATTTAACAGCCTTTTCAACAATCTGATAATCTGTCAGTCATATCACGGCGGTAAAGTTAGCCTACCAATGTGTTTTCTGTCTTTCTAAAACAATACTCTACACAAAAATCGTTCCAAGCAACTGGCTGCTTTTTCCTCAACTCATGGGCAAAGCACATATTCCAACTTAGTATTGGTTAGTCGCTGAAGGATCATGGCTTTATAAATGTATTGATGTAACCAGTTTAAAACCCCTTTCCACATACAGACGCTATCTGCAGCGACTTTTGAAAATAGCGTGCATAATGAGCAATTCCTCCGTTTACCACAACTTTTTAAATTTGTACCAGTGTATTATCTTTCATTTTTAGAGAGTTTTTAATTTTTTATCAAAATGCTATCCAAGTAGTCTGCTGCAGATTCGTTGTATGTGGGACAGTTACATTTACGTAATCCCCCCCATAAATTAATATGTTATTTACCGTATTTTACCTTTTCTATTCCAGGTGACGGTTATATAACCCAGGCAGAGATGTACTATTTTTGTTAAGCTGGAAGACAGTGGAGAACTCTTGACCAAGGATCCATCATATGAACAGTAAGTGATGACAGGGGACTAGATAAGGGGGCTGTAAACTGTTATTTTCCCGCAATATCTCTCTTATTTCTCAGAGAATGGTGCCATCGGTGTATGTTCTTTATAATTTATTTACCATTGACAATTTAATATGATAATTGTTATCCCTCGTGATTTTACCTGGCTATAACAAACTCGTGTAGACGCACTCGTTTATTACAAGAGCGTAAATATTACCCGGGATATAGTTTCCGTGATAAACTCACTTTATTTCCTTTGAAAGACCATTATACAAAACCATGCAAACTTACAAAATGAATATGTATTTCATTTCTCACCTTTCTTTTCCAGATAATTCGTCGAAAGTTTTGTTTTGGACTTATGTCGATTACATTCGAGAAACGACAGTATTTTAGACAGATGGGTGCAGGAACTATTTGATACAGACAGTAAGTTTTGTTTTAATCTATTGTTTTAATTTATCGAGAGAAAGATTTTATTAAGATACTATTAAGTTATCGAGAGAAAGTGTTTTTGCCTTGCTTTAAACCATTAAATCATATGTATCGACATTAAGGGTTTAGCATTGTTTTACACCGTTAAGATATAGATTAAAAACGCAATCATTCTCACAG
>JASEVX010001476.1:0-15967 GCA_031761405.1 Serripes groenlandicus
AAGGACAGTATCCGTGACTTGTACGTATTAGTGGACGATACTCGTCAAAAACCTTTTTGTTTTTACTTTAACGACCTGGGTAGATATACATCCGTCGGCGCAACCGAACTATATGCGAACATGTGTCTTCTTTTAAAATTTCATTCACAGAATGTTCCCAGAGTGTTCACTTTTAACATGCAAATTAGATTATCTGCGAATTCAAATTGTGAACAAATTGTGAACTAACTGTACAAATGGAGATCACTAAATGTTAACAAAATGCGAATAGTAAATGTTGACAATTTGTGCATAGTAAATGTTAACAATTTGCGAATAGTAGATGTTTTAAAACATTTTGCGAATAGTAAATGTTAACAATTGGCAAATAGTAGATGTTAACAATTTGCGAATAGCAGATGTTAACAATTCGCGAACAGTACATGTGCTCAATTTACGATTAATACATGTGAACGAATCACAAACTGTGAACCAATAAATGTGAACAATATGCGAATAATAAATGTTAACAATATGCGAACAATAAATGTTAACAATATGCGAACAATAAATGTTAACAATATGCGAATAATAAATGTGAACAATATGCGAACAATAAATGTTAACAATATGCGAACAATAAATGTTAACAATATGCAAACAATAAATGTGAACAATTGGAGATCAATAAATGTGAATGACCTGTGAACAGTTAAAGAACTCGATAATGTGTCCACATTATTTGGGGATCAAATCCTAAATTGCCATTTTGGAGTATATACGTATATAATCTAAGAAATGGAAACAATTATAATACAGTTTATTCAAACACAATGTAATCTTTCATTTTGTACTCTACAAACATGAATAGTACCTTTTAACAATTTAACAAACACAAGTTCATCCTTTACATAATGATGTTTCACTTGTTTTAACCATTACCATTCAAGTTCAAGTATCTTATAGGTGACCATACTTATTTATGTTTATAAAATAACATTGCAGAATTCATGAGCTGCACGCAAGAATAGATTACCATATAAAAGTTGAAATGACATGTTAGCATATTTTTAATAAATAGTGATATAATAAATATCATAACATATCAGGCATGCAAACCCCTGGCCCTAGTTATATACAAGAGCTCCTCTTGCGGGTGTCTGACGCTCGTCTGCTTTGTATCCAAGCGAGAAAATTACAAGATGAAAACCTTGAACAATTACTATTAATAAACAATAGTTGCTGCAAGATGCAGCAATTCGATGTTAGCGCGGGAATCAGCATTGTATGGCTTAAGAAATACTGTTTGATTCGAAAAACACGAAACCCGCTTTTAAATATATGATATAAATATATGATAACAATATTATTTTAGTCAAATACGTAAGACGAAAACAAAAATACATATCCTCAACGTGTTGACGTCGATCTCCCAAAATTATTGTAAACATTTGTCTGCGTATGCGCGTCCTTCTTTACCTTAATATATTCTTTAAATCGCAAAATTTAGCACAATAACTTCGCATTTATGAAAATATTCCCATTTTCTTGTTATTAAAACACCGGTGATTCCCAGTGATGTTACATAGACACACCTCTGATATACTGCTTGTGTTCAGTTGTGTAAGGTATAAATATCACTTCTACAGCCTTGCTCTGGAAGCCGACTTTTATAGCGATGTTGGTAGAGTGGTTGACCTTTTCGTAAAGTTAAGCAACGTTCATCGCGTTAGTGCCTGGATGGGTGACGCGCGATAGCTTAACGACGTTACACTATGATTTTAATTATACAAAAAAATACTCGCATATAAATAGGCTGGTTCACTAATATTAATCTTCTATTGCAAACTCGAACGAGAACCAGTCTAGTGACGAATTGCTACGAAAATATCCGAGAGCTGATGGTAAAATACGGTGCATACGCGATCAAGACGATGCACCCGCGCAATAATACTGAAAATCCCTTTTCACATTTAAGTTGAACCTCTGCATGATCATTATGTCAACTAGATTATATTACCGTGTTTCTATTGTTAGTAACAGTGACCTTGGCCCTGACACTAGGAGCCACACATCATAATCCCTTTTAATTTGGTTACATTATGTCAACTGTAACTAAAGGTAATTGAATATATTAGTCTTTCTATTTTTAGTAACAGTGACCTTGACCCAAGGAGCCCCAAAACACAGTCTCATTAAAGATCTTCTTAAATAGTTAATACAAACATGTAAACAAATATATCGGTGTTAGAATTTAATTAAAGTTTGTGCTTCTAACAAGTGTTTTATTCCAGGAATTAGGACTATTGGATACTTTAATTAAATAGCCTGGACACATTGGTATTTATTCTCTCAGAACCTTAAAAGAAACACTTAAAAACAGAAAATATCATGATGGTGGTGTAATCGTTCGAGCGGGTCGGATAGTCAGAGCTAGAATGCTTTAATCACAAGTTGACAAAGTTATAGATACTGTATTATGTAAACAACCTACAATAGTTCACCTTGAAATATGTTGGCCTGAAAAATGACTTTATACATGGCTGGAAACCAGGTCACGCTCAATAATTTTTAAAGTATACTACCCAAAAAAAGAAATGTCAAACAAGGAAATCAATAAAAACAGTGAACAAAATTCAGCTGACAAACGAAAACGAAGTGAAAAGAGCAGTTGCAGCGATTTTGATACAAGTTTAGACCAAACAGAACGAACAGACAATAAAAATAAACAATCAAAGAAAAAATCAAAAATAGTAACATCTTCAGAACCACAAACTAGTGCAAGTATGAGTGACCTAGATTTAAAAAAAAACCTCAATGAAATCAATAAAAAACTGTCAAACGTCATAACAAAAGATGACGATTCTATCAAAAATATGATAAGGGAAACTTTTTTATTGATGAAAACAGAGCTACTTGAATCTGTATCACACAGGATTGATATTTTGGAAGGAAAATTATTTGACAAAGAAGAAGAAAACAGTAAATTAAAAGAGAAACTAGAATTACTAGAAAATGAAAATGAAAAAATAAAAACTGCACAAAATCAAGCTAATTTAGATGACAAAACAGATCAGGAAAAATTTAAAGAACAAATAAACAATCTAGAGCAGTATGGTAGGAGAAATAATTTAAGAATTGATGGAATCGCCGAAGACTACCCAGAGACAGCAGAACAAACAGGACGAAAGTTGGCTGAATGTCTCAATGCCACAATTCAAGATTTGAACATCAGAAGATGCGACATAGATATCGCCCATAGAATTGGCAAACGAAATAACAATAACCAAAGGCCGAGGCAAATAATTGTAAAATTTGTGTCAAGAATGACACGGGATGCCGTTTGGCAAGGCAAAAAACTTCTAACGCGTTTGCGAGTTTTTGTGAATGAGGACCTAACACAATTAAATGCTCATGTTATGACATGTATTAGGAAGAAGCTACCTGACGAAGTGGAGACGTCGTGGTCGAACAATGGACGCCTGTACTTCAAAAACAAATCTGGGTCAGATCATGAAGTTAAATACAAAGACTATAAAGATTGGCTGAAAATGAATTGGCCAGAAAAGTTGAGTGATGAAACTGATATGATGGCATAAACACACAGTGAACACATACTCTTTTGCATATTTTTGCAAATTTGTGAAATTTATACATGGCGCTTAGTTTATTTTATGCACAATACATTTGAAGCTATTCAGTTAAATCTGCACGAGTCAAATCAGTCGCAAAGAGTGAAAAATATATTGTGTATATTAGAAGTCATTAAACACGATAAAGTGCTTTTTAAATTTAAGATATAACGTTTTTCATGATTATTATTAGGAAAAGTGATATCATATACTAGTTTATCTTATATCGTATGTCTTGAAATATACCGATTAATAATGAGAATGAAATGCTGTTTATATACAAATGTTTTTCACACCTACAGGTTATAAGTTGAAAATATGACAATATTGGAGAGAAAAAACTGTTGTAACGTATGTTTCGTATTAATAATTTTTTGTCGTATAACTTTATGACAAACATAATTAGGTGTAAATTTCTAATTTGTCAAGCATGTTTCTTTCTTTTTATTTTTTTCTCAATAGTGTTTCAATAAAATTTGAAATTTAAAACTGATAATTTGAAATCTCTTTTAAAATATAGTAAAATAGTGTTTAAGATACACAATATACAAACAGTGTTGTTATCTAAAGATGTTTTTTGTTTGTTTAATAACATGGGTTTTAATATGGTAACTTATAAAGTATATGTTACAGTATTCTTTTTAATCGGAAATTATATTTTCATCTTTCAAAAGAAGCTATTTTTTTTTACATTTAGAACAACTGGTATAACAACATAGATTTGACATTGTACATATTTTTTTTTCTTCGGTTTGTATTGGTGTTGTATTTATCTGATACTGTTTGTAACTAACTTAAAATCTCTTTTGTTAAAATGAATGTTTTTACCCTGTAACCTATCCGACATAGCTTAGGTCAAAACATATGAATTTGTTTAGCATTGTACTTTGCTTTTTCCCCACTTATACCTTTTCTCTTATTACTCTTTCATCTTCATTGTCTTCTCGGTTGTCAAGGAAGGGTTTTCTATCACATAACTATGGCTAATAATATATGTACTTTTAACGTAAAAGGTTTAAATAATAAAACTAAACGGAACCAAATATTTACATATTTAAAAACAAAACAATTTTCAATATGTTTATTACAGGAAACACATTTACTTTCCGAAAATAAAAATATTTATGAAAATGAATGGGGAGGTGCGGGTTTTTTCAGTGGTTCTAGCTCAAATAGCAAAGGTGTTTGTATTTTAATAAATCCATCAGTTGATATTTGTATTTTAAATTATGAAAATATAATTCCAGGGCGACTACAAGCACTAGAAATAAATATTGATAATAAAATTGTTACAATTTTAAATATTTATGGACCAAATGAAGACAAAATATTTTTATTTGATAAACTCTCCAGCTATCTGTCAATAAATGATCAAAAAAGTTTTCTAATTGGAGGTGATTTCAATACAGTCTTAAACTACAAGGTTGATAAAAAAAATGGTCGTGAAAACACACATAAAAAATGTAATAAGTCATTATTATCCATTTTAGATCAGCACAATTTGTTAGATGTGTGGCGTATTTTAAATCCAAATAAATTACAGTATACGTGGCATTCTAACACAAAGCCACCTATTTTTTGCAGACTTGATTATTTTCTGGTTTCAGAAGATCTTTTAAATAAATGTATTAAATGTAAAATCGTACATGGTTATAAATCGGACCATTCAATAGTAAATATAGGTTTTGATTTTATACAACAACCAAGAGGTCCAGGATATTTTAAATTAAACAATACTCTTATATTGGAAAAGGAATACCAAGAAAAAATAAAACAAAATATTTTAGAAATAGTCAACATAAATAAAAATGCTAATCCTAACACATTATGGGAACTGATAAAGGGAACTATAAGGAATGAAACTATAAAATATGCTTCAACAAAAAATAAAATTCAAAACAAAAAAGAAAAACAATTGACAACTGAAATAAGTAATTTAGAAAAAGATATTGAAACATCATTAGAAGCAACCGCCTTAGAAGAAATAACAAACAAATTAAAACAAAAGAAACAAGAACTAAATGAGATTATTGAAACAAAAATTAATGGAATAATATTACGATCTAAATGTCAACACATTGAAAATAACGAAAAAAATACAAAATACTTTTCTAGTTTGGAAAAAAAGCAGGCAGAGAAAAAAGTAATTTCAAAACTAAATATTAATAACCGCATTATTACCGATATAAATGAGATTTTAAATGCTCAATCAACTTTTTACAGTAAATTATACAAAAAACGTGAAACACAAGAGTCGGAACACTTTTTTTTTAATAATACAACTAAAAAAATAAATGAAATAGACAAAACAAAATGTGAAGGTATTTTAAATGAAAATGAATGTTATATTAGTTTAAAAAATATGCAAAACAATAAAAGTCCTGGTTCGGATGGTTTAACCACAGAATTTTATAAAATCTTTTGGAATGATATTAAAATGTACTTAATTAAATCTCTAAATCATTCATTACAAATAGGAGAAATGACAGAATTACAAAAACAAGGTATTATCACTCTTCTTCCCAAACCTGGAAAAGATATAAAGGACCTAAATAATTGGAGACCAATAAGTCTTTTGAATGTAGACTACAAGATCGCTACTAAAGCTATTGCTAATAGGCTAAAACCCACCTTAAACTCTATTATTAGTCCAGCACAAACTGGATTTATAAAAGGCCGTTATATAGGTGAGAACATCCGATTATTGTATGAAATTTTAGATTTTATAGATGAAAATGACTTACCTTCTCTTCTATTTTTTTCTGATTTCGAGAAAGCTTTCGATAGCTTAGATCATGAATTTATGTTTCGATGTTTAAAACACTTTAATTTTGGAGATTCAATTATCAGTTGGATTAAACTTTTTTACTCAGACTCGAAAAGTTGTACAATAAATAATGGACATATTTCCGACTTCTTTCCCATTAAGAGGGGCGTACGCCAAGGCTGTCCGTTGTCACCCTATCTATTTATTATATGTATTGAGCTTTTATCAAACGAAATAAAACAAAATGAATATATCAAAGGTATAAATTATAAAAATAATGAGATTAAGAATACTCTTTTTGCAGATGATGCAACTTTTATTACGGATGGTTCAGAAAAATCGTTCAAAACACTCATATCAGTTTTAGAAAATTTTAGTTTTATCTCAGGTTTGAAATTGAACACAGCAAAATGTACCGTATTAAGAGCGGGTCTACTGAAACTGTCAAATATAACTTTTTGTCAAAAAAATAAATTTGTTTGGAGTTCCGATCAAGCAAAAACACTTGGAATCATTTTTCACAATAATAATAAAAACAATTTAAATATTTTTAAATCTAATTTAACGCCCAAAATAGACGCATTTTGTAACTGCTTAAAACAATGGCAACATAGAAAGTTATCTCTAATTGGTAAAATTACTGTTATTAAAAGTTATGCTTTACCTAAGCTTATTTATCCCCTAACTGTTTTACCAAGTCCACCAGAAGAACAAATAAAACTAATAAATGACAGCATGTATGCATTTTTATGGGATAAAAAACCAGACAAGATAAAACGTAAATCAATTATTCAAAATATTGAAAATGGAGGCCTGAAAATGATTGATATCTATAAATTTCTCAAATCACTAAAAGCAAATTGGATTAGAAGACTTTTAGACACTACAAATAATGGACTTTGGAAACTTTTTTACTTAAATAAACTTGACAAATTTGGGGGGAAAATATTTTTTTAATGTAATCTTAAAATAAAAGACATAACACAATTATTTCCAAAAAAAAGTTTTTTTCAAGACATTTTGTTATCATGGTTTGAAATAAATAATTCTGTTGTAGACAACATTGGTAAACAACTCATATGGAATAACTCAGAAATAAAAGTAGGAAATAAAACTCTTTTTAATAAAATCTGGCACGATAGGGGAATTCAATTTGTTGAACAACTATACGACTACCGGACACGCGAATTTATAAATTTTCAGACTTTATTAACTTATATGAACTTCCAAATAATACTTTTCTATTTTTTATGTCTTTAATATCAAGTATTCCCAAAGAATGGAAAATACAACTTAAATCAGAACAAATTAATAATCATAGAAAAGAAACATTACTAAGTAAGCTACTCAAGTCAAAACAAGCAAACAAATTTTTATACGAGTACCAACTAGCAAAAGCCGAAAAATTACTAGTCAAACCAGAAAAAAAATGGGAAACAATATTTGATACATGCCAGTTTAATTGGAAATCCATTTATACACTACCCTTTAAATCAACTAATGATTCAAAATTGAGAGAATTTCAATACAAATATATCATGCGAATTATACCTACAAATAAATATCTTTTTAAATGTAGTCTAACACAATCAAATTTATGTGATTTCTGCAATAGCAATATTGAAACAGTAAACCATCTTTTTTGGGAATGTCATTATGCCCAATATTTTTGGTCGGAACTCAAAACATTTTTGTCTAATATAAATATAACTATCACTTTTGATTTGTTTACAGTCACATTTGGTTTGATAGATAAAGGTTCACAAAATACACTTAAAAACTATATAATACTATGTAGCAAATATTTTATCTTCAGGAGCAAGTGTGTGAAAACAATGCCATGTATAAATGCGTTCAAAAATTATTTGAATAAAAGAAAAGAAATGGAAAAACACATTGCTTTAAATGGTGACAATTTAGAATTTCATAACCGGAAATGGGCAAATTTTATTAACTAAATGTATTTGAACTGCTATTTATTTTTTTAAATCCTTAAAATATCCAACCGAGAAAACATTTTTTCCATCTTCTACTCGAGCTTTTACTTTTTATCTATCGATCTTCTATACTTTTTATCTTTTTTTTCTACTTCTCAAAAACTGTCAGCCTTTTATTCCTTAAAAAAAAATGTTTGCGCCAAATAATTATGTTAGTTTTTTTTGATGTTTTGTTTCCTGTCCTTTATCTTGTTTTTCTCTATTTTTTCTTCTTGTTTTTTTTTTTAAAGAATCGTATTTAAAAAGGAAATGTACAAATAACAAATTATTGAGTGTTTGTAAAACACAAACACAAATAATTTATAATGATTTGGTTTTTTTTTGAAGAAAAATTAAAAAAAGAAAAAATGTAAAAAACGTAACAAACGAAAATAATGCATTTACTGTATAATATGTACCTGTTTGTAAATCATACATGAAATAGCTATGTAAATATTTGGTGCGAATAAAATATATTATTGAAAAAAAAAAAAAACAGTGACCTTGACCCAAGGAGCCCCAAAACACAGTCTCATTAAAGATCTTCTTAAATAGTTAATACAAACACAATTAAGTTACATTATGTCAACTTATACAAAATAAATGTGTATACTTAGTGAGTTTTAAATTTTCTAAGTTAAGAAGGTCAATAATCCAGTCAAAATACATAGCAAGGTTAAGTAACTTGTATTAGTCTTCCTTCATTATATTGTACATTTGATAGTGAACAATTAGTTCAAGTTTCAAAGAGATATCTTCGTTAGTTTGCATGTAAGTGACATAAGTCCAAAATTTAACCAAAATTCTGTCTTAAGACAAACGTTATGGAACCTGCACCTGTTGTTGCTACCATGATATAAGACAACTGATTTAAGTTTCAAATCTTACCACTCTCTCCGCCGGTCTTTTCTTTAATTCATTTTGAATATTATTAACAGATGTCTCCAATGTTTTTAAATGGAGCGTCTGTGCTTCAAACGATCTTATGGAAGCCGAAAAGGTTTCTTCCCCTTTCTTTAAGAAATTGTAATTATTGTTTACGTCGCTAGACGCATGCTCGGCGTCGCCATTTCCGCCCTCGCATTCAACCACGTTTTCCATGGCACAACGCTGTTTCCTCTATATGAATAAAAGCAATTTACGTCCTCGTTAGTAAATTTGATTTTTGTTAAACAATTGAATGCCAACAGTAATAATAACTTGACCATGTACACTCGAAATAATGACATGTCAACTTGAATTGACAACTAGCTAATCTTGTAAACAAAGACCCCATTGTCCCATCGGGAAATAGGTCAGTAATCGTAACGTTGATCAAATGTCGGATCGATTTCTATCAAATCGTTATTCATTGCCTGTCTTCCAGACGGTAAAAAAACCATTCAGGTTATCTATAATAGTCCACAAGACTTCAAACACGTCACACAACGAGAGAAAACACTTGTCATTCAGACAGTTTCCAGATTCCTTAGAATCGGTCATTTGAGTGCGCAGGTGCGCGAAAACTAATTATTATTATAATTTATATTGTTCATACGTGAACTTACCTTCTCTAAACTCCACGAAATTTTATCCAATCTTTCCCCGCGTCCGTTGTTATGAAAAAAATGTCCGATACTTAACAATTGCGTCGTTAAATTAATTGTTTAAAGCTCTGAACAAAGTAACTGTTTCTTGCAAATTATTAAAATGGAAGTCATTTACTGGTTAACTATATATGTTAATCTTTGTCAGACGGATTAGTGGACTTTTACAAGTCGCAATTGTGAACATATTGTAAACGGAGAAAATTAACAAAGTGTTTTTGACAAATTCTATTCCATGTCAGGAATAAAGTTCTTTATGTGAACACCCGAGAGTTAAATGTGAACATTCTGCGAATTTAAAAGTTTCCTTTTGACGAACTGACCATTTTATATGTTCTAATTGTGAATATTGTGTTAACTTTAACATTTTGTAAGTTATACCTGTTAACATTCTGCGAACAATTCCTTTTTTGTGAACTTATTGCGAATAGCAGTCATAGGTGTGCCCGGATTATTCGCATAAGCTGTGAACATTCCGCGAATGATACCCGCGAACACTAGTGTTCATCAAAGTACTGGTAGTACTGAAGGTAGAATTGCGATCTTTTTTTTTTAAATAAACTTTTAATCAAAATGTGTGTCTCAGCGTTGTCTTCTTCAGCAGTTTGACAGAAACAAAGCCTAAATCTGATATTGTGTCAAAGTGTTATTTGTCAACTCTCTCCCATAAGTTTTTCCTGTGATTTGATACTGCTAACTCTCATAAAAAAGCACGGAAAGGGACAACTATACTTTCCCAACTTTGATTAAATATATTTTCAATTAAATTGTAAAAAATCTTATTCTTGTTTTTTGATAGTGTTGTCATTATCATTTAAGACGGACATTATATTCTAGAATAGCCAACTGACTATCATTTTAAAAAGGTGTTTCTTATTTAAACCTTTCCCATCGGCATACGTACTTTTTAAAACATTGATGCAAAAGAAGAAATTGCTCATAACAAGCCATTTCTCCTTTTGCAACAATGTTTTCAACTATATTCAATTATTAATGTGATTTTCTGTATCTTTGCTCAGTTTTTTTTTTAAATTCTTCTGCTGCAGAGTTTATATATTGTGGGGGTGGGTTGCGATTTGTTAAAGGGCAAGCAGGATTGGGAATCGAGTGTTGCACCACTCGCCTGCCTGCGCATGTTTTAGCTTAACTTAACTTTTTAATAATCTTTCCATCATCAACTCAGTCAACTTTATGAACGAAATGATCTTGTCAAAATCATAACGAACAAACTGTCAAAATCAAATGTTGAACTGTGTAATACACAAATACACAAATTTAGAATAAAAGGATGAATCAGTTATGTTGTAACAACCAATATCCGCGGGTCATTTACCTGATTTTGGCCGAAAGAAATGATCGATTTTTCTCTTCTTCATTCTTGCAAGATTTCGTTCTGCCTATAATAATCAAAGTATTCTAAACGCTTTATAAACAAGTGTTTAGAACATTGACTCGCATTTGTTTTTGCTAGTCGTCGTAATTTAAAGCGCTCAAATGATTTGATGAAATCTCTTTCTTAGTAGAAGTCGGGAATTTAGACGCGGACCTTGTCGAAAGCACCTATCCAAAATGCAAAAGTCATCGTTAATCGTCAAACTTGTCAAAAACGAAACGGCAATGATTCGCCGGGTGCCGTTCCTTATCGAAAACCCTGATTATTGTTACATTTATTTTATTAAACCATGCAATATGAAAATGGTGTCGATTGTACTCATGTTTTTGCGGAAACCTGCTTGTGGTATAATTACCTATTGAAAACGAATGCATAACTAAAACGACTTCGATCGATGGGTTTCGTTACTAGAAACGAGCACCTGTTACCTCTATATGCAACTACACGGATGCACTTGAAAGAGAAAGAAAATACTTAGCAATGCATACTATCATTATGAATAAGGACATGAACGAATACGTATGGATTAGCGTCTAGAATTTTGTACTAGCCCGATCCTTCATTCCACTCGCTAATACTAGCGGGCGAGTAGATGTTTACATCTCTGCCGAGAGGGAAGAAAGGGTTACACTTTACAAAGGGTAATCGCGCGGTGCAGTGCTATATTGGCGTAGTGATATCTAAATGATAGTGTACACTTAAATATGATATTTACACATTAAGAGACTTTGTAATTTTATTTGGATACCTAGAATAAGTGGAATTTATTTTACTTATTTTACTTTTGCATATGTTTGCATTCGTAATTCAGTCTGATTTGTTTGCTCTATTTGTGTATGTGTTCTGGGGCATTTACATCACGTGACTTCAAAATTCAACATGTAACAATGGTCTCGTTTGCGCATGCGCGCAACTCTACCAACAATATATTCACACATTGTTCGCGAGTAGCTCACAAAAAGGCGTTCATTCTGTTAGAGAAATGCAAAGGCAGATATTTGTTTACACGTGTACTAATTACGGTAAGGTTGGTTTTACGGGAGCATCGCTTAAATGATTATAGGTAGGATCTACTCTAAATATAATTTACATCATTACCTCCTGTCATTCCTGAGTAAATTGGGGATTTTGATGTTAAGGTCTTTAAACATTCAGAGAACATATCAATTGGTGACAAACGACCTCTGTCATTCTCTGACGCCGCGTGGAAGCGCGGCTTCAGTATGGGATAGGTTTTAATTGTGTACCATGGGGTGACGTAATCGAAAACGGAGCAATCAACAAATATTATTGTAAAGAAAAACTCTGTAATATGTTTGAAAAACCAGCCTTTATGATTGAATAAATTGTATTAACTGATTTAAGAAACAACAAGATACAAAATATGTACATCTTTTACCGTTGTTACAAAACTTTAGACACATTTAAATTGTTTTTAATAACTGTTCCCCAACTAACTAGGCTAAGCTTTTTTTATGAGTTGGTTTACGGAGTTCACTATGCTACGCTTTTTTAATTGTTTGGTTTACTGCTCTGACGACTCGATTCATCAAAGCTCAGAAGAAAAAAATCGGGTGATGGTTTTTCCTATTTATTTCTGTTGTATTACTAAACTTAAAACGTTCCTCCCCATACAGTTGTTCATTCAGACTATTGTATTCTTGCTATATGTTGACTTTACATGAGAACTTTTTCTTTTAATTTCATAAATGCTTAATTGTGATATTAAATATCTTTAAACTTGTTAGAATTATCTGTATTTTTGGTTTATTGGTTCTCTTTTCTAGAGACCCTTAAAGTCGGTCTTCGTTTCTGTCCGTTTGTTTGTAAAATGTTTGTGGCATGCGTAGCGCCAAAACTATTCAACGGATTTCGACCAAACTTGGTAGGTATAAAGGGTCTAGGCTCTAGTTGTTCCTTTTGTAGTATGGTCGCCATAGAAACCACCGTTGCTATGGAAACGGGCGAAAACTATCTCCTCCCACAGTTTTTCGAATTTAGAAACCACTCGGTGTGCGTTGTGTAGCCCATCAGTTGCTACATCGAATGATCGTCCCGATATTTGATCCGTCTCTTCGTTTTCTTAATATTTTATTTGCCGTAATGGGTACCATTTCCACGGAAAACACAGACACGTCAAAACTAAATATATCGACACAAACAGAAATGGTTTCCTATTACCTGATCGCTGATTGCCTAAAAATCCGAACACGACCAAATATCGACCAACCAGAGAGCACTTCACATAGCCATTACAACTTCCTTTTCCCATACTTTTACACGAGGAGAATAAATATTCAAGTGAATTTGACTTGTTTCATTATTCGTGCGGTGTCGTGAGAGTAGAGACAAGAGAGAACCATCGTCGCAGTATGCTTGTATACTCTCGTTTTTTGTTATCATACTTCTGCTCAACTGAAAGGAGAGTAGACTTCCCTCTCTCCATCCAAAGCTTCTGTCACACTTAACTTAAAACTAGAAGCATTAACACTTCAAGATTTAGAATTAAGAAACTTCAGCTTGTATGACACTTTATTGTTGCAGTCAATATTAAGCAAACGGTAAACCAAATGGTTTGAAGAATTAACTCGTCATTTAACGACTGAACATTACATGCTGAATATCACATAGATCGTAGCATATAAAGTGTATAATCCCTACGTCAAAATGGACCCTTTTTGCTCTTATAGACTATGGTATTCAGGTGAGCAATAAAGGAACATCTTAGCCTTCTTGTTTAAGATAAAGGTACATTTGGCCTTCTTGTTCAAAATATTTACATCCTTTCCGTTTGCACAGGTTATTTAAATGTATTGAACTGCACCCGCTTCCCTTTAAGTCATGCTTTAAAATCATGTGCGGCCTCTTTGATGCTTAGCATCAAAATTCGTCTTGTTTCTTCTTGTATTGTATACTGTAAATTGTTACCGTAACGTTTTAGTTTGACGTCAGTGGCCACGTTATTCTATACCTCAGGTTTTGTTTTCAATGTTAAACTTGTTTAAATTCGGTATCATCATTGACCTGCGGCTAATAGTTTCGATTTAATTTAGGTGAGAAAAAGAATGCACGACTCTGCATGTATTTGCTCCGTAAAATGTAATTGATTAATATGTCAGACATGCGGGTAAATCGCCATATTTTCAATTTCTGAAATGTTAAAATTCGAAATATTGGACATCGAGATATCAGCCAAGTAGCCAGCGAATGTTTGCACGAAGTACTTACTTGAATGTAAATGTCCAATTTAACATTTTCAATCACATGTTATATGATTGATAGACACTGACAT
The DNA here is from genome assembly GCA_031761405.1 of Serripes groenlandicus. Taxonomy (NCBI): domain Eukaryota; kingdom Metazoa; phylum Mollusca; class Bivalvia; order Cardiida; family Cardiidae; genus Serripes; species Serripes groenlandicus. Next base: position 14,626 of record JASEVX010001476.1, read on the forward strand.
TTGTTCCTTGAGACATATTTATTATACAGCCGGGTCACCTGTATAGCAATTACCTAAAAGCTAGCCAATACGATGAATATGCCCTAGGGGTCAGCTGATTAGCACCTATCTCAAAACTGACCAATACGAGGAATATGCCCTAGCCACAGAGGGGTAATGTTGCCACTAGACGTTCCGGATTGCTCGTCGCCTTGGCGAATTCCGAGTAGTATTTTTACAATGTAAAGACTCGGTTATTTCCGTGAAAAGTCGTAAGAGATCAGTATTAATCGTGGATATGTCTGTCAATTCCTCACACGCTAATCCAGAGCCAAATATTGTAGGGTTATCGATTAAAAGTAATATTATTTTTTGTCTTTTTCGACCCATAAACTACGATTGATAAGACAAACAAAAAGGGAATTTCGATTATTTATCATCCTCAGTTTTAACGGAAACGGATTGTCTGAACTTCAGGTACTGCCTATTTGCGTGTCAGTTGATCGATAACCTTTTTCTATGTCATTGCATAAATAATGGTGCTTTGTTCCAGTCCTTTAAAATCGATTAGTTACGTAAATACCATATGCACGTAGTCAGATTGACATAGTGACATTAGTCTTAAAGCATAATTTTCTTCTTAAGGGTAAACTATTCAAATATTCAAATAGGTAATATAAGGAAATATAATATAATTATTTTAGCAATGTCATAGTATTTCTACTTTCTTCTGCAATCAAATAAAAATAAGACGTTTATACATGATATTTCAAATCTGCCCATGTCTGTGTCACTAATTATTCAAATGCCGGAGACCATCGATCGATGTACAATAGCACTTCTGACAGCGAAGATGAATGACCATACGAGCGATGTAAACACACCATGCATTGTTAGGCTCTGACAACACTCATTTGTCTTCCTATTCAAAACGATTTTATCTGAAGCAACTATTAGTTGCTCATTCTAGTGTTGGGTATAGATTTACCATTCATCATAATCCTTCCTCCGATGGTATGATATCTGTGATATCTTAGTAGATCATCAACTCGCCTGTAGTCTGGAATGTTATAGCGTCGCTAACTAGAATTATGGTACAGTCGATACTACAATAATTTAACCAGTCTTCTCAAATTTACTTCATTGTCATATGCAATTTATCGAAATGTATCGTTCAAATATTGTCATGAAATCGTGGGGAGTTCTATACTCTCAAAACATAGCTCTTAACAAAGATATGTTGTATTCTTGCATTTTAATGGGGAAAGTTGCCTTTTCAAATGCACAAATGTTGACTTCGTGTCGCCACAGTTATTAAAAAGTATTATCCATTTCCGGCTAAGTATAGAAAAAGCATTAGCAT
>JASEVX010001477.1:0-15965 GCA_031761405.1 Serripes groenlandicus
GCAACTGATTCGTCAACGCCTTACAGATCAAACTGATGTAGGGTAACATGTTCAGAAAAAAAAAAAGAAAAAAAAAAGAAAAATATGCGGAGAATAACATTACGAAATTGATGATGAACGTCCACTTAGCAAATAGACTGGCCGTTTTACGTAGCTTCTTCATCTCTTCGGCATTCTCCATGGCGTCGTCGAGGTCTAGCCGTACATCTTCGAACTGATTTATCAGCTGATCTTGGCTTTTGTAGAAAGACCTGCAAACAGGGAAAATTAAATAAATATTTTTCTTTGCTTTGAAACATTTTGTAAACCTATCCCACACGTAAACGCATTTTGTCAAGTTTAAACAAGTTTTATTGAGAAATACAGTGGGCAACATGCCCATGATTATACAGTATTAAACAGTGCAAATATTAACATAGGTAATACAAATATTACAAATATTAGCGTACCCATATATTTTAAACATTATATCCAGCGTTGGAAGGCACTGATATTTTACACAAAACTTATACTTGCCATTAACTGAAAATATAAGTATTGTACATAATATAGTATATAGAGGATATTTGTTTGTTTCAGTGAAAGATCGATTTTTATTTCATCGAGTGAAGAAAAAAAAAAATATTCTCACGAGTGGCTTTGCCACGAGTGATAATTGTAATTTTTTTTCTTCACGAGATGAAATAAAATCGATATTTCACTGAAACTAACAAATTTTCTTTTTATTTTAGGCCATAAAAGGTCTTTTTAACATTTTGTTGTATATTTTATCCCGTACAGTGCCTCCAGATTTTCCCTGTTGTGAGCCCCACCGTTTTAACACAGTTTGTATTACTACCTGGAAAAAATAGTCCAGTATTTTCTGTGGAGATTAACGTGAAAATAATTTGAAGACATTGCATAAAGTTTATCTTTTTAATTTACATTTTATTATTTAGAGGCATATTATCATATAAAATATAAGTAAACTCCATAATTAAAAAAAAAAAAATCATGAAAAAAAATAGTAAAAAATGGTAATTTCACTGTTTGAAAAGTGGTAATTTCACTGTTTGAAAATGGTAATTTCACTGTTTGAAAAAGTGGATTACCAGTTTCTATTTCACTGAGATATCTCTATAATCCATCGATAGGCATAAAATAAAAACCTTGAATACATATGATATTTGTAGTGGTAAAGCGTGAAGGGGTAAATATACCTTTTATTCAAAAAAAAGTTTTTCGCAATTCAAATGATTTAAAAACAAACATTGACACATTCTTAATTAATTTTGGACTCTCAGATGTCATGAGATCAATAAATTTCAAAATATTTGGTCTCTTCCAGTAATACTTTTTTATGAATTTCCTTCTTAATTCTTGATATAATGGACATTCTAAAATGAAAATGAAACTCATCTTCGATTGTGTTCAAATAAACTTTACATTTTCTATCATGTATTTGGAATGCGCCATCTACCTGTCTCAATTTCTAATCTATGTGCCGAAAGACTCTGACATATCTGCAGTTAGCGACCTTTAAAAACATTGATGAGACACAAGAAGAATTTCTCAGAATGAGCAATTATTTCCTCTTTTTTTTTTTTCATAATGTTTGCTTTCATCGATATATATTTTATAATGAAGTCTTCAATATTGTCTCGTGGCCCGGCCGGGTAGCTCAATTGGTAGCGTATCTGACTCGTGATATGGAGGTCACGGGTTCGATACCCGGTTGCGGCGCGTTCTTTCGGGCGATGTTTTCCATTGCCTCTCACCTCTGATCTATGTGAGAAAGTAGTCAGTGGCTTCGAAAGAATGTTGTGTAAGTACTGGTGTGGGAAAGCCAGGAAAACATGGGTAGGTGCACTGACCGCCGTGATATGACCAAAGCTGTTGAAAGCGGCGTTAAACTCCAAACAAACAAACAAAATCAATATTGTCTCATGCAGGGGTGCTGTTCACAGGAAAGGTTTAACGCATATTCAATCACATGTGTGTGACGTGTTAATTTAATATAATATGAGCCTTCCCGCGAGAAGACCAACATCATGACCTCTGCGTAATGTATTGACCCAGATCAGCCTAAGCATGCCACACACGCTTACCCGGAGAGACACTGTTCGCCTCCTGTGGATATTCTGTTTCAGGAATTATTATTCTAAACCTCTATCCACCTGAGACGGAATGTGTCGGCCCGGATCAGTCTGCTCAGGCTGATCTGGGTCGAAACATTACGCAGAGGCCATAATGTTGGTTTTCTCGCGGGACGGCTCGCATATTGATGACGCCATAATAATCACAAACATCTGCTGTTAACTATCTCCTCAATACAATAACCTGCATCACATTTTGAAATGATCTAGGCGAAAATGTGAAAAATTTAAATGGAGAGCATTATAAGTTTTGTAAAGATTAGTAATTTATCCTTTTGCAATAATGTGTTCAAAAGCTGTCTGCATCAATCATTGATTAAAGAAAGGGCGTTCTCTCATCAATATGTTCGGTAATTGATCGCTAAATTATTATTTACTAAGCGGTCATTTACCTACAAATCGTTAAAGAGCGAGTATAAATAATATAAATACCAAGACTTATTAATTGTTCCCGTAACTACCTATAACTGTCGCATGATGAAAACACACCCAGGTTAATTGTAAACCGACGTTGTTTTTTGTAAACAGACGAATATTTGTTGTGTAAACCGACGTTGGTTTTGTAAACCGACGAATATTTGATGTGTAAACCGACGTTGTTTTTTTGTAAACAGACGAATATTTGTGTGTAAACCAACGTTGTTTTTTTGTAAACAGACGAATATTTGTGTGTAAACCAACGTTGTTTTTTTGTAAACCGACGAATATTTGTGTGTAAACCAACGTTTTTTTTTTGTAAACAGACGAATATTTGTGTGTAAACCAACGTTGTTTTTTTGTAAACAGACGAATATTTGTGTGTAAACCAACATTGTTTTTTTGTAAACTGACGAATATTTGTGTGTAAACAGACAAATATTTGTGTGTAAACCAACGTTGTTTTTTTTGTAAACCGACGAATATTTGTGTGTAAACCAACGTTGTTTTTTTGTAAACAGACGAATATTTGTGTGTAAACCAACGTTGTTTTTTTTGTAAACCGACGAATATTTGTGTGTTAACAGACGAAAATTGTTGTGTAAACCGACGTTGTTTTTTATAAACAGAAGAATATATTTTGGAAACCGACGTTTTTTTTGTTGTAAACATACGAATATTTGTGTGTAAACCGACGTTGTTTTTTTGTAAACTGACGAATATTTGTGTGTAAACAGACGAATATTTGTGTGTAAACCGACGTTGTTTTTTGTAAACTGACGAATATGTGTGTGTAAACCAACGTTGTTTTTTTTGTAATGAATGAATGTATATTGTTTTATGGCGCATCGACAGCTAAGGTCATTTAGCGCGCAATTAAATGTAATTATTCATGATCCCTGGGTAAACAAACCAGTACTAGGCTAGAAAATGTGCCTTGCCCAAGGGCACTCCACCATGACCGTAGTGCCGCGACTGGGGATCGAACCCGGGACACCCGGTTTCGAAATCCCCGACGCTAACCACTCGACCACAGCGGATTCCTCATCGTCAATGAACCAGCATATAAGTATTTTTTTTTTGTAAACAGACGAATATTTTTGTGTAAACTACGTTGTATTTTTTTGTAAACAGACGAATATTTTTGTGTAACCTACGTTGTATTTTTTTGTAAACAGACGAATATTTTTGTGTAAATCGACGTTGTTTTTTGTAAACAGACGTTTTTTTGTTCTTTTAAACCGACATTTTTTTGTTTGCTTTCTTTAAACCGAAGTTGTTTTCTATGTTAACCGACGTTGTTTTCTGTAAATCGGCTTTTTGTTTTTTTTAACCGACTTTGTTTTATACGTAAACGGACGCGACTTTTTTGGTAAAACGACGAGTATTTTTGTGTAAACCGACGTTGTTCTTTCACGTAAACCAACCTTCATGTGTATTCATCACACGATAGCTGAATATAAATAGATCATCTTTGTAAAGTCATTTATAAAGAAGCGTAAGGTTATTAACAAAAGGCTGAACTAGTCATATTCGTTCTTCAAATGCTACATTGATCCTTGCATGACACGATGACGAATATAGACGACCCCGATCTAAGTGCAACGAAGCGCCGGCGGATTTGGATCTTTCCAGGTTGCATAGTCCATAGTATATACATGTTTGTAGAGTGTAGTATGGATAATGCGGATTATTCACATCACGCGTTATCCTTCTCCCTTAGACAGACGATGTATATCCCGCTCTTCAGCCGACGATTTTAACAAATTGTGACAAAAGAAAGCAGCTGCTCAAAGTAAACAATTGCTCCCCATCCGATGATGTTTTCACCTCTGTTTCAACAGGTATACATTTCAACTCCAAAGTATTTAAATACCGCTTACATTCAAAGCAGAATTCACAATACATTATGTTATAAGGGGAAGTGTTAAGCACATGTCTGTCAATTCCATAGCATGCGATATAGATCGAATAAGGTGTTAGTTCCATATTACATGTTTTGAATTAATACAATCTATCTGATAAAGTCGGTTTTTGCCACCTCTTAGTTTGATTGTTTGTTTATTTTATTGAGGTTTTGCGACTTTTATCTACACTATTTCTTTTACATCCCAGTGAAAATACAATTAAGCGGCTGCACTAGAAAAAACACGTCTTAAGCGCAATTAGTTCAAGCATTAATGCTATTGGATCGAAATGGATATTGGTATACACGATTTCTTTGAAAACTTCTATAAGTATTTTGCAAAGAGTGCAAAGCCACACACAGACGATTTCTGACGTTTGAAAACTTCTAAGCGTAATTGACTAAGAGTGCACAGCCACATACAGATGATCGCTATCACTGACGTTTACAAACTTTAGAGAAACTGCTAATAATGGATAAGTGTTCCTTTTGCAACAATGTCTTCAACTTGTATTCAATTTGTATACCTTTATTTAAAGAAATATTACATGTTTGCCTCGATGCTTGATAATCTGTCTGTAAGTAAGAAACGGTTAATGTACGATGAAGCTAACAGCTCGTGATATTAATCATATAAATGTCTTTAGTTATGAGAAATCGGATGATTAGTCGTTTCCCTATTTCAGATGATCTTGCAGAAAGGTAACTACATTTGAAAACTTAACCAAATTGTTCGAAGAAACACATGTGTCGACTGCCAATATATCAGTAAATGAAAGCATGATTGAAAGACTGACAGACTGACAGACGGAATGACAGACAAACAGAGGTCTGAAAAAAAAGTGTTACATATGTGTCACTGTGCCAATGATGGCAGCATATACAATATACTAGAGAGATACCGAGTCAACTGTTTCAATTCTAAAAATGTTGAGTCTGTTTCAAAAACTATTCCTAACCATAATAATTATAATATTTCGATGTGTCTGTGGTGTTTATCGATTGGGCTTTGCACCAGAAAGACAAAGCACGAGGCTTTTTATATCAGAGTAGATCCACCATCTGAGCCGTCCAACGAGAAACCCAACATTGTGGCATCTGCGTAATGTATGGACCCAGATCAGTCCGCGCAGGCTATTCCGGGCTGATACATTCCGTCTCAGGGGTATAGAGGTATAGAGTAATGATTCCTGAAACAGAAAATCCGCAGGAGGCGAAAAGTGTAAGTCCGGGTTAGCCTGCGCGGCATGTTTAGGCTGATCCGGGTCGATACTTTACGCAGATAAAACAATGTTGGTTTTCTCGCGGGGCGGCTCAATTTTTCTGTATCAAAACTACATACTCTGGATATGGTCACCAACTAGACAACACAGTGTAAAGGAAACATCTGACGAGCATAATACATCAGAAACAGTTGGGTTGAAGAATATATATGAGCCGTCCCGCGAGAAAACCAACATTGTGGTCTCTGCGTAAAGTATCGACCCGGATCAACCTATGCATACTCTTCTCGCCTTCTTTAAATTTTCTGTTTCAGGAATCATTACTCTATACCTCTTTCTCCCAAAGACGGAATGTGTCGGCCCGGAATAGCCTGTGCGGACTGCGCAGGCTGATCTTGGTCAACACATTATGCAAAGGCCATAATGTTGGGTTTCTCGTGGGACGGCGCATAATTAACTTTATTTCTTACAATTACATTGAAGCAACAGTTAAGCGGAGATTTTTCCTAAATGTTAGATCAGGAAATGGGAAAACATGTTTACAATACTGTTACATACATATGGGTATTCTAGATCTACAGGGTCAAGGAAACCGATTTCTATCCATACTAATTATAATATTTAGATTTGTCTGTGGTGTTTATCGATTGAGCGTTGCACTAGAAACACAAACCACGAGGTGTTTTTTATCAGATTAGATCCACATCACTTAGTGTATCAAAACTACATAATCTGTATATGATCACGAACTAGACAACAGAGTGTACAAGAAAGATCTGATAAGCTCAATACATCTGGAACAGTTGGGTGGAAGAATTTATTTAACTAGAGTTCTAACAATTACAGTGAACAACACTTAAACGGAGATTTGTCTTAAATGTTAGATCAGGAAATGGGGAAACATATTAACAAAACTGTTTCATAAATATGGGTATTCTAGATCTACAGGGTCAAGGAAACAGGTTTACATGAGGCTGTATAGAGGCGAATATATTTAAACAATGCTCTGCGAAAACCAACCGTTAGGCATTTGCGACCAGTGTAGATCCAGATCAGCCGGCACATTCGAGCAGACTGATCTGGAACCGCACTGTTCGTCAATTAGTCGTAGAAGGATTCAATAAACCTAACGCATTTCGATCAATTTTTGATGAATGATCAAGGAGGTCTTTTATCCCACGTGTAATGGTTACATTAAGGTTGGTTCTCACAGAGCATCGCTTGAAGGTGCAGTGTACGTATATAAAAGCATGGAGCGGGGAGTAACTAAGAAATAAACAGACGAATGTTGGGGTTCGCTCCGCGGCGCTCTTGTTTTTATAATCATCTTTGGCGTAAATTTAGTTTCCAAAAGATGACAAGAAAAAGAGATATTTTATCTTTAAAGATAGGTATACATGATATTTGTCCTCTTTCTAACGATTAAAACGAGGGGGGTAAATACATGCCATATTAGGAAAGCGGGTTAAAATGTAAACTATAACTTTCTGTTTTGATCTTAAATCTTGATAGGAGTCTATCAGCTCGTCCTGGCTTTCATAGAATGATCTGAAATGTAGATTCTCACAACTTACAGTATGATACGTGCAACAGTCAGAACGATACTCACAACTTACAGTATGATACTCACGACTTACAGTATGATACGTGCAACAGCCAGAACGATACTCACAACTTACAGTATGATACTCACAACTTACAGTATGATACTCACAACTTACAGTATGATACTCACAACTTACAGTATGATACGTGCAATAGCCAGAACGATACGCACAACTTACAGTATGTCACTCACAACTTAAAGTATGACACTCACAACTTACAGTATGATAATCACAACTTGCAGTATGAGTATACAACTTACAGTACGATACTCACAACTTACAGTATGAGTATATAACGTACATTATGATACTCACAACTTGCAGTATGAGTATACAACTTAAAGTATAAGTATACAATTTACAGTATGAGTATACAACTTACAGTATGATACTCACAGTTTACAGTATGAGTATACAACTTCCAGTATGATACTCACAACTTACAGTATGATTATACAACTTGCAGTAAGAGTATATAACTTACAGTATGATACTCACAACTTACAGTATGAGTATACAACTTACAGTATGAGTATACAATTTACAGTATGAGTATACAACTTACAATATGATACTCACAACGTACACTATGAGTATACGACTAACAGTTTGAGTATATAACTTACAGTATGAGTTTACAACTTACAATATGATACTCACAACTTACAGTATGAAACTCACAACTGCCAGAACGAAATTCACAATTTATATGATAATAAGAGCTAAACAAAGTGAGAGAGAAGGCGGCCATCTGCTCGCTCGCCCGTATACTCTCAAAATAATATAGACCGTTCCCACATACACTCAGCGCAAAAAGAAACGCACATTTTTCATCATGGTATTATTGACGCCGCGTCGCGTGGGAGCGCGGCGTCAGTATGGGATAGGTTTTAATTTTGTACCATGGGGTGACGTAATCGAAAAGGGAGAAACCAATGTTATTATTGTTAAAAAAACCTCTGTTGTTTGATTGAAAAAAAACAACCTTTATGAATCAATAAATTGTATTAACTGATTTAAGAAACAACAAGATACAAAATACGTTTGTCTTCTACCGTTATTACAAAACTTTATACACATTTAATTTGTATTTAATAACTTTTCCCCAACTGTCTAGGCTACGCTGTTTTTGATTGTTTGGTTTACGGCCCTGACCCAATTCATCAAAGCTCAGAGAAAAAGTTCACTTTTCCCACACTTTCTAGGCTACGCGTTTTTAATTGTTTAGTTTACGGGCCCAAAATTCGCCGGATGTTTTTGCCTATTTATAAAAGTGTGTGAAGTTGGCAGAGCATTAGACGTTAGACATTAGACATTCGATAATATTCGAAGGTCTAATTAGACGTTAGACATTCGATTAGACATTCGCTAATTTTGATTATCGAATGTCTAATTAGACATTAGACATTCAATTAGACATTCAGAAAAATCGCAAATTTTAAATATCGAATGTCTAATTCGACATTAGACATTCAATTAGACATTCGCAAATTACAAGATCTATAACCCAAATTCGTCGGAGGTCATTGTACATTCAAAAAACGAATGTCTAATTGGTCAGTTAGACATTAGACATTCGATTAGACATTCGCAAATTAAGAGATTTAGGTACCAAATTCGTCGGAGGTCATTGTACATGCAAAAAACGAATGTCTAATTGATCAGTTAGACATTAGACATTCGATTAGACATTCGCAAATTAAGAGATTTAGGTACCAAATTAATCAGAGATCAATGTACATTAAAAAAACGAATGTCTTATTGGTCAGTTAGACATTAGACATTCGATTAGACATTCGCAAATTACTATACTTAGGTTCCAAATTCGTCAGAGATCATTGTACATTCAAAAAACGAATGTCTAATTGGTCAGTTAGACATTAGACATTCGATTAGACATTCGCAAATTAAGAGATTTAGGTACCAAATTAATCAGAGATCAATGTACATTAAAAAAACGAATGTCTAATTGGTCAGTTAGACATTAGACATTCGATTAGACATTCGCAAATTACAAGATTTATAACCCAAATTCGTCGGAGGTCATTGTACATTAAAAAAACGAATGTCTAATTGATCAGTTAGACATTAGACATTCGATTAGACATTCGCAAATTAAGGGATTTAGGTACCAAATTCGTCGGAGGTCATTATACATGCAAAAAACGAATGTCTAGTTGATCAGTTAGACATTAGACATTCGATTAGACATTCGCAAATTAAGAGATTTAGGTACCAAATTAATCAGAGATCAATGTACATTAAAAAAACGAATGTCTAATTGGTCAATTAGACATTAGACATTCGATTAGACATTCGCAAATTAAGAGATTTATGTACCAAATTCATCAGAGATCAATGTACATTAAAAAAACGAATGTCTAATTGATCAGTTAGACATTAGACATTCGATTAGACATTCGCAAATTAAGAGGTTTAGGTACGAAATTTGTCTGAGGTCATTGTACACGCAAAAAACGAATGTCTTATTGGTCAAATAACTTGAACATATTGATAACTCGAACATATCGATATCTCGAACATACCGATGACTCGAACACATCGATATCTCGAATACATTGATAAAACGAATGTTTTTAACTTGAACATTTATTGACAAATCGAACATATCGATATCTCGAAACTTTCGATATCTCGAACTTTCCAATATCTCGAACTTTCGATATCTCGAACTTTCCGATATCTCGATTTTTTTTTTTTTTTTTTTTTTTTTTTTTTTTAATTTTTTTTTTTTTTTTTTTTTTTTCTTCTTCTCGATATCTCGAACTTTCCAATAACTTTTCGATATTTCTTTTTTTTTCTCGATATCTCGAACTTTATCGGAAAGTTCGAGATATCGACAAGTACGAGATATCGACAAGTTCGAGATACCGAAAATTTCGAGATATCGGAAAGTTCGAGATATCGAAAAAAAATGAAAAAAAAATTGGTAAGTTCGAGATATCGAAAAAACTATAATTTTCTTTTTCGAAAAGTTCGAGATATCGGAAAGTTCGAGATATCGAAAAAAAAAAAAAAAAAAGATATCAATATGTTCGAACATTTCGATTTCTCGATTATTTTTTTTGATACTTTTTTTTTCTCGTTATCTCAGAAATTTGCGATATGTTGATTTTTTTTTTTTTTTTTTTTTTTTTTTTTTTCTCGAACATTTCGAGATATCGATTTGAAACCGTGTATTGGTAAAAAATTAAGAAACTTCATGTTGTATGGTAACCTTTTATTATAGGCTATGGTAGCCAGGTGAGCAATATAGGCACATCTTGGCCTTTTTGGTTATGATAAAGGGACATTTGGCCTTCTTGTTCGAAATATTTACATCCTGTCTGTTTTCACACGTTATTTAAATGTACTGAACTACATCTGCTTCCTTTAAGTCATGCTTCAAAATCATGCGCGGCGTCCTTTGATGCTCTGCATCAAAATTCGTCTTGTTTATATATAGAATGAATATATTTGTGAATTAATGCTTTTATCTAAATCAGTAGTTCTGTCTGGTGTAATTAAAGTTGAAAAAGCCAGGGTTATTATTGATTTTTTATCGGTAGCATCACAACCTATACAAATCACATTTTCTCGTGCGCACGGTGAGCACGTGTATCTTGTTGAATTCGATACATGTATCGCCGTACATGTACTACACAACCCTGCAAAGCAGGAAAACACATTAAAACGAAACACGAAAGGTTTATAATCGTGCCACGTCTCGGCGAAAACATCCGAAACCAAGCCATTGGATTATTGGAGGCTGGCGTCAGTTGTAGAGACGTCGCACAACGCTTTAACTGCCATGTGAGCACTATACCCCGGCTGCAAAACCGATACAATGCGTTTGGTACTGTTGCCGACCGACCAAAATCAGGCAGGCTACGTGTGACAACCAGGAGGCAGGACGTCAATATCCGGGTCTCCCACCTTCGGAATCGGTTCCAACCAGCCTCTGACACAGCCAGAGGAACAATTGGCACCCACCGGTATGTGAAAACAATATTTTATGCAACATTTTAAGAAAACTAAAAATTCTAGAGCGTTTCTACACCAAATATTGAATTTTGTGATTATGGGATTTGCTGTGGGTGTTTTAGACAGGCTGTTGCTTGAAGGCAGCACAGTGTATTTGATTTTGTATTTTTGAACTTATTACAGAATTAAATGAATTTTGAGATATAGTCTTGATATTTTAATTTTTTTCAATAGAAGTCCGTCAAATCTGCGTCTGAATACGATGTGCGTTTCTTTTTGCGCTGAGTGTATATACGCATAATAAAGGATCTGCAACAGAAAACCTTTAACACATTGTGGCAAAAGTAAAAAAATGACCATAATGAACGAGCAATTTCTTAATTCGCCACAATGTGTTCAATTCTATTCAATATGAATAATTGTCCATATTTGTTTCTAGATGCTTTCTTTGTCGTACGCCGTAGATGTGTTATTTGTGAAAATAAGTAAGAGCTATATATATATTTATCACACAACAATGCCTGTAACCGATCTAATCTACCCATTACATATATCTGTATATGTAACATGTGTAATATAACATGACCGAATCACTATTTTTGTATTCATACGAGAAATTTTACAAAATGGCTTAGAACGTGTATCCGGTAGATAGATAGACGAGGTAAATGGACCATTATCGGTCGTACACATTTTGTTTGTGATTAGTCACCAGTATAGTAACTGTTACATGTTGGGACTATTTTCTGAACGCGAAAACCCAATTTTCTTTTTGTGTTTCGTCATGTGATAAAAAGAATCTCACATTCTTTGTCATTTCATAAAGTGTTATTAAACTCGTTCAAGAAATGTGTTATTACGCTCGCCAAAGGCTCGCTTAATAACACATTTTTTGAACTCGTTTAATAAAACTTTATATGAAATGACAACTCGTGTCAGATCCTATACATTTTTTCATATATATAGCATTTGACGCATAACTTTAAATGTAGCTCTATGGTTTCATTACTTTTTATGTTCTTCAACATGTTGAGACTACTTATGTGATCCCATTAGTAGCCTTACTAAACTAAACGGAGACCCGGCCGGGTAGCTCAATTGGTAGCGTATTTGACTCGTGATCTGGAGGTCACGGGTTCGATGCCCGGTTGCGGCGACATTCTTTCGGGCGATGTTTTCCATTGCCTCTCACCTCTGATCTATGTGAGAAAGTAGTCAGTGGCTTCGAAAGAATGTTGTGTAAGTACTGGTGTGGGAAAGCCAGGAAAACATGGGTAGGTGCACTGACCGCCGTGATATGACCAAAGCTATTGAAAGCGGCGTTAAACTCCAAACAAACAAACAAACAAACTAAACGGAAGAAAATTCTCCAAGTTTTTAACAAACAGTCACTCTCCCATATACATCCAATATGAAGCAGACGACTTTGGAAACGTCCAGGAAAAAATGTGAAAAATATCGACAAATGACATTTTATGCAAACATAAAATCTTTTATGTATTTGTTGAGTTTACTCCAGTTGGCTCCTAGAGCCGCAGGTTACACTTTAGTTAATGCCTCTTTTCTTTCTGGCATTTATGATTAAAATGCCCTTTTTCACTCTACATATTCTTATGGTTTTTATTTATGTCATACAAGTCCAACCGCTCTTAGGTTCTTGTTGTCTTTCTTAATAGCAAGACTGAACAAAACATAAATGAAAGTACAATCAATTAAATAGATTTAACAACATTGTGCCAAATGAAGATATTGCTCACTCTGAACTTGTTCTTCTTTCGCTCGAACGTATTAAAAAGTATTCTATTGTAAACGCGTCAACACTTTTCTGCAAGTGAAAGCTAGTTTTAACTATTACTTCACACAGACGACATTTGACGCTTGCTGTTGCAGACGACTTTTGAAAACATTTCAATAAAAAATGGAATTGCTCACTTCGAGCAATTTCACCTTTTACTGCAATATGAATAAAACTCTTTCAGTTTTCTATATTGGTGAAATTGTTCGTCTTATGATTGTTAAATTGTTAAGCAGACAACCTATGTAAAGCCATGTGAAATAATTGGTTAAAGACTATTCTTGAAAGTTCAAAAAGGACGGATTGTGCAGTAAAATCAGCGCATTAACCACATCACACGAAAACCAACTTTCGGACGTGCTGACAGTAATGTCACAGTTACGATCCCAATATATATGAGCCAACATTATGTGGACTCTGCGTAAAGTATCGAACCGGATCAGCTAAACCACGCCGCGCAGACTAACCCGGGCAGTCACTTTTCGCCTCCTATGGATTTCCTGTTTCAGGAATCATTACTCTATACCTCTATCCCCTTGAGGCGGAATGTGTCGGCCCGGATCAGCCTGCGCGGACTGCGCAGGCTGATCTGGATCGATACATTTCGCAGAGTCCAAAATGTTGGATTTTTCTTGAAACAGCTCATATGCATGTACAGTGTACACTTGGATATCGATCGAACTCGAATGCATAGGCTTCACATTTCATCATTTAGTGATTGATTGCTTGGTGTTTAACACCGTTTCCACCAATTAAACAGTTATATCACGGCGTTTCCTGGGTAAGTTACCAGTACTATATGTCCATTTATCCTTACACCGGCCAGTCAGTTAGTCGTAATGCTAAACCCCGCAAACCTGAGCGCCAAGGAGGGCAGCAGCTATTACTACCGATTTTAATGTCTTTAGTAGGACCCGGTCGGGGATCAAACTCGCGAACTCCCACTACCACACGGATATAGAGGATCTTACACGAGTGCTTATTTGATATTGTTTTTATGAAAAAAAATGACTGAAATAATATGACGCGAGGCTCTGCCGAGCTACCGAGGCTCAAATTTAAATGCATGTAGTAATGTTCCGATGGTGAATAGTCTTATGGCACGACCAATCGTGATATCCCTTTTAACCATTTCATGTATAGAGAGTTTCCATATTTTTAAGTACATCTTTTAAGTCGTCTGCTGCGAATTTGTCCCATGTGGGAACACGGATATAGAGGATCTTACACGAGTGCTTATTTGATATTGTTTTTATGAAAAAAGTCGACTGAAATAATATGACGCGAGGCTCTGCCGAGCTTCATATTCGTTTCAGTCGACGAGTTTCATAAAAACAATATCAAATAAGCACGAATGTAAGATTCTATTTATCACATAACACCATAAAAAGATTGTTTTCAATCTTTAAATCGATCTTTCTTCGTCCTCATATAAACAGTGACCGAAGTTCACCCCGAAGTTCTAATGCATACGTCCACTGTAAAATGTAGTCCCTATTAATAACCTTTTGATTTTATACAACATTAGCTACAATGCTCTTATAACGTTTCATTTATCGAGATTTATTCTCTTTAAACAATATTTTTAATAAATGCCGAAATTCAGAACAATTGTTAACAATATGCTGTCATTGAACGTGACGTCACACTCAGGAGTGACGTCACATACGTGCTGTGAGTCGGCTATTTATGTAACTAGTTACATATGATAGTTATGTCACTGCTTTATGTCACTCCTGGAGTGCAAGTTATGTGATAAAAATCCCTACTACCCTTATATTACTAACCCTCATTGAAACATGGTTAAAATTAGTTAAAATGAATCGTTTCATAAACTTACCGCAAAGGTCCTGGAACGCTCCTATGTTTCCGTTTAGATCCCTGCCGTTTAGAAGTGAACTGTTCCAGCGGTATTCTCCAAGCATGCTCGTCAAGTTCTGGAAAATAGGAAAATGGTCGAAATTACCTTTTGATCTATAACTGGCCAATGCTGTATGGGTGAACATTAGAAATACTTTGTATTAATGAATCAGTTACGTTGCAGGGAAACCAACCATATGAGCCTTCCCGCGAGAAAACCAACATTATGGCCTCCGTAATATATCGACCAAGATCAGCTTGCGCAGACCGCGCAGACTGATACGGTCCATTAAAGGTTCATGTCAACCCTGCGTATGCAAGCAGTAGCTTTTTCGCCTAGGTCGCGGGGGGCCGAGTAAAATTTGAAATCAGTATTAATGGTTTTCCCTCTCGGAACGCCAATTTCACAATCTCCGATGTTAACCTCTCTGCCTCTTCGGATTCCTCTGAGATAAGTACATAAGAATATACATGATATGTTTTTTTTTCAAAACAACGTAGGAGAATCAAAATGTTCAGTAGGAAGCTCCATTATATATGCATGCCAAATGCTACTCCATACCCATGTTTTAAATAGTAAATGCTGCACAAGAAGAATCCCTGTTGGAAAAAAAAGTAGAAGACATCAATCGAGCAATCACATAAGAACTATTTAGTGATAAATCAACAAAGGCAGTTATTCCTGGTTTTTTTTTTCAGCGTATGAAAACAAACAAAGTGGTTAAATTATTCAGTTATGGACCGGTTTTTTCTTTTCAATTTAGAAAGTATAATTCACTGTATACTTGTTGTTTGTACAATCGCATCTTTCCTTTTTGAAAGGACTTGTATGACATCAAAGCAAACATTAATAGTGCATGAAAAAGAAAAAGAAAACAGCAGATCGCCTTATGGGTTGAATATGTTAAATTATCGCTTGAATACTTCAAAATGCAGTTAATTTTACAGTCTACTTTGCCGAAAAGTAAACTTTGTTCTTGACCATCGATTGAATGTCAACCCACTCAATTGAATGTCATTGATATATATAAATAGAAC